>JAQZBX010093814.1:0-12105 GCA_029593785.1 Cabassous unicinctus | reverse complement strand
CTTTGTTTACAAGATGAGGATCAAACCACATATGCTCTTGGGGAGAACATTCTCTATTAACATAGATACTGAAAGAATACCAGAGTGAGAAAAGCCTAGTATTAGGCTTAAGTACATCATGTGTGTACTGCAGACTAAAGCAAAAATCTGTCAGATGAAAAAGAGGAAACATGCCATGGAAAAGATAGCTAGGATCCTACAGGTCATACCTTTCAGATAGAACTCAGGGCACATCCCAGGTCTGAGTTTTGAAACTACATCTTGGTGTGAGAATGAAATGAGACAGACTGTTACACAGTTTTTATTTCACTTGTTCAGCTGTAGCCACTCAATTTACAGAAAGCTTTCTGTCTCTGAGACAAGTCTACCTATATATCACTTTATTTCCTCCCTGAAAGTTCCATGCAGGAAAACCTGTGTCTCATTCTTTACCCCTGTCTTGGCCATGGCAGGAAATCAATGTTTTTGAATGAATGAATTAAACCAATATAAATAGAAAAATGCATTGAAGAATACAGGCTGTCTGTGAACATTACAGTCCTCTTGTATGTTGTTTGTATGAAACTCCTTGGAGGCTGGTTTCCCACCTTAGAGACTTGAAGCACCTGGAAGAGACTTTGTAGGAAGGAAAGGCGGTAGGAAAGGACTTAACCCAAGGTGACCAAGGAGTTAGGCCACAGCTAGCCCTCTATATGCCAAGGGGCTGTTGAACATAGTGTAGTACATAGAAAATTCCAGATTCTGCAGGAATTGAGACTCAAACATGTCCCCCATGACTTCCTTCACATTGCTGAAATAATGAATTTCTTGAAACACACAACAGTGATTTTTTCTTTCTCCCTTTTCATAGCTCAGAAAATGTCAGTTCAGTTTTCCATGGGACAAAAGGGTAGAGTTTAGAAGCTCTTTCTAATTAACCTGGAAAGATAATTTTTAGGTATGATATAGAAGACCATAGAAATATAACTTAAAATTCTCTGCTGAAAGAGGAAATAAGAAATTTTAAAAACCCTGAATCACAAAATTCCTTGCTAGCTGAATCTGTCAGGCTAAGATCAAAAGGCCATATCAGATTGCGCTTTGCTAGACCGTGTTCTTTCTCAGAAGTCTCACCTTCCTATGTCTCCTTACACCCAGGTTACAAAAGATCTGTTTCAAAATGTTTGTCCTAATCCTTCTGATTCATGGTTTGTGAAATGTAGCTTCAGGTGGGGAATTAGCTAAATATTGGCAGTGCTACATTGTGTTAAACACCTAAGATGCAAAGAATGCATTGTGTTCTCTTTTTCCCCATTTATCCTTTCCATCCAACTATGAGTTCCACTACGAGTTATTTATTCTTAAATATATAGGAAGCTTATTGTATTTCTAGTACTTAAGATTGGCAAATTCACATGTATTTCTCTGCTGAAAAGGTTTATAAACATTGTGCTTCAAGGAAATTCTTCAGAGCTGAATGTGAAACTCTATTTTTTTTTAACAACCCTGCAGGAAGCCATGGAAGAGACAATAGGAATAATAGGGAGATCATTCAAACACCAGACACACCAGACACACAAAGTTTTAGGTGACAGTAAAAGATAAAATTACATTAAGCAATAAATTTTCTTGGTCCATTGCCCAAAGGTAGTAGAAATATCTAATCAGTTCCTTTGAATTTTGGAAGACTTGGTTGCCTATTTGATGTCATTACTCTTTTCATCTAGATAAAGAAAGTATTCTTCTGGAAGGACGGGTAAGATGGTGGCAGAGTAAGGAGCTTCAAGGGTCACCTCATCCTTCAGAGCGGTTACTAATCACACAGAGCTACCTAAAGCACCTGCTTGGGGCGGGGCCCAGGAGACCAGAAGAAAATCCTGCAATATCTTTGAAAGAATACAAGGAGGAGACTGTGCCTCTGCAGTGAAGATTCATGAATAGAGGAATCCACACTGCAGAGGCCAGTGACCATCCTCTACTGGTGGAGCAAGCTGCTTAGGGAGCTATACCATAGCTGGAGTTGGAAGCTCCATTTCCCAAAAATGGGGAAAGAAGAAGGGAGAGTCAGGCACTGACTCCAGCTACTGATTAGTAAATTTGACTGGATAAAGTATAATCCTATGAATAGCTGAACTTTGAACCTGTCCAAGTCAGAAAGAGTCCAGTAGCCACCATTTTAGCACATCCTCTAGAATGAGGGGAAGCAGGACTGACTGAGAATCATAGGAATTGTAGGGACTGGCTTCTTTCCACCCATATCAGATTGCAGTCCTAGCCTAGGCTCCAGCTTCACCTCCAGCAGGGAGGAAGCTGGGGTACATGCACCAGCCTCTCCATGCAACTGCAGGTTCTTCTGGCTGGCACAGACTGAATAGTCAGACACCTGAGGTTCAATCCCTGCACCCATTAGGATAGGAATAGAGCTGTTTTTCCTTGGCCTCTCTGGGCCAGTTCAAGTGCTTTTGGCTTGGACAGACTGAATTGTTGAGTGCCTTCAATTCCATCCCCACACACCCACAGGATAAGAAGGATGTGATGTTTCTTCAGCCTCTCTGGACAACTTCAGACACTTTTAGCATGCACAGACTGAATACTCAGACACCTGTACTCCATCCCTGGTCTTTAGTGGGATAGGAGGGAGCTGTGTTTCCCCAGCCTTTCTGGGCAACTGCAGGTACTTTGGGCCCACATGGACTGGTTTACTGAGCACCTGGGACTCCAACCCGCCCCCCCGCCAATTGCATAGAAGAGGTGTGATGTTTCCTCAGGCTTTCTGGGTTACTACTGGTTTATTTTTGGCCTGCACAAGCTGGACTGTTGGATGCCTATGGCTCTAACCTTACCCCGGATAGAACAAGAGGGAGACAGTGTCTCCCCAGCCTCTTTGGGCTACTGCAGGTTCCTTTAGCCCACACAAACTGACTCCATCCCTGTCCACCAATAGAATAGGAGGGGGGCTGGCATTTTCTCAGCCTCTCCAGACAACTGCAAGAAATGTCAGCCTGCATTGACTGTACTTTTGGGTGCCTGTGTCTCTACCCCAACCCCCTCAATAGAATAGGAGGGGAGCTGTGTTTCATAAGCCTTTCTGGGCAACTTTAGATGCTTTCAGCCCACATAGACTGGTTGGGTGTCTGTGGTTCCATCCCCAACATTTAAAGGGCAGAAGGGACAGTATTCCCTCAGTTTCTCAAGGCAATTATAAGTGCATTCAGCCCACAAGGACTAGATTATTGGGCACTCCCAAGGGTCCATCCTTATACCTGGCAGGGGAGAAGGAGGGTCAGTGCCAGGTGACTCTACCTGGGCAACTGCAGTCAATTTTGACTCACACAGCTTAGTTTCCTGCCAATACCTGAAGCTCCATTGTCACCCTTGCAAGGGAGAAAGGGTATGAAGCTTCACTAGTCTCTCCAGGTAACTACAGACTGTCTTGACTTGCACAGCTTGGATTTCTACATCCAGCTGTGGATCTGTCACTACCCAGGCACCCAGGCAGAGGAGAAAGGTAGGAGAAGTCCACTGGTTCCTTGAGGAATGTGGGCAGCATGAGCCTCCAGAGCTTACGTACCATATACAACCCTGGCTCCTACTACACAACCAGAAAGGGAGAAAGGGCAAGAAAGCCTTAAACTAAAAAGAGAAACTGCACCCAGAATAAATACACCTAGTAAGCCAGATGTCAAAATGCCAATAAAGAATTACAATCCATATGAAAAAATAGGAAGATATAGCGCAAAGGAATAACATAAGACTCCAAATGACATAAAGGAGTTGAGAAAACTAATCATAGATGTTCAAACAAATCTCCATAATAAATTTAATGAGATGGCTACAGAGATTAAGGATATTAAAAACACACGAGGTAAGCACAAAGAAGAATTTGAAAGCATACATAGAAAAAACAGCAAATCTTATGGGAATGAAAAGCACAAGAAATGAAATTAAAAATACACTAGAGGCATATAAGAGCAGATGTGTGAAGGCAGAAATGATCAGTGAGCTTGAAGACATGCCTCTGAAAGAAACATACAAAAATACAGATAAAGAAAAGAAAGGAAAATAATGAACAGGGAACTAAATGGTGACAAGAGATGTGCAAATGTATTGGTCCTGGATTTCCCAGAAGGAAAATAGAATGGAAAAGGGGAAGAAGGAATATTTGAAGCAACAATGGTTGAAAATTGTACAACCCTATTTAAAGAAATAGGTATCCATGTCCAAGAAAAACAACATACTCCCATTTGAATGAATCTGAATAGACCTACTCTAAGACACTTACTAATAAGAATACTAAATGTCAAAGACAAAGAAAGAATTTTGAGAGCAGCAAGAGAAAAATGATGCCTCACATACAAAGGACACCAATTAAGATTCTGTCGATTTCTCATCAGAAACCATGGCATAAAGAAGGAAGTAGTATGATATATTTAAGAAACTGCAAAAGAAAAACTGCCATCCAAGAATCTTATATCGGTCAAGATTGTCTTTCAACAATGAAGGTGAGTTTAGAATATTCAGAGATAAACAGAAATTGAGAGTTTGTAACCAAGAACTTAGCAGGAAATACTAAAGTGGATACTACAGCATTAAAAGAAAAGACAGGAGAGAGAGGCTTGAAGAGAGTTTAAAAGGGAAGTTTATATAAATAAATAGCTAAAAGTCTCAAAAGATTGATGAAAATTAGAAATGACAGATAAAACCCAAAGGTCAAAATGGGTGAAATAAGAACTGCCTTTACAATAATAACATTGAATGTTAATGAATTAAACTCGCCAGTTAAAAGAAATGGCCTGGCAGAAATGATAAGAAAATATAAGCCATCTCTATGCTGTCAACAAGAGACTCAACTTAGGCCCAAGGGTAACAATACATTGAAAGTGGTTGACTAGAAAAAGTTATTCCATGCATGCGGTAAACAAAAAAAGCTGGAATGGCTATAATTACGAAGTCTAGATGACATAGACTTTAAAAGCAAACTGTCATTAGATAAAAAGAACGACACTATGTATTAATACAGAAGGCAACTCACCAGGAAGAAATAACAATCATAAATATATATACATGTATTAGTGAATGAGAGGGGTGTTGATGCAAATTACCAGAAATCTGTTGGCATTTATAAACAGCATTTATTTGGGGTAGGAACTTAGAGTCGCAAGGTCTTAAAGCATAAGTTACTTCCTTCACCAAAGTTTGTTGCCACATGTTGGAGCAAGATAGATGCTGGTCTCTGTGCGGGTTCAGGCTTCCTGTTCCTCCTAAGGCTTCATGGTCCCAGCTCCTTCCTTTCTCAGCTGTAGGTTAGCATAAGGCTTGTCTCTTCCTCTGGCTCATTTCTTTCCAGGCTCAGTTGCTCTGCACTCTTCACAAGGTCAGCTGAAGATTATCAGGCTCATTCTTTTCCTTGGGTCTCTGCCACCTCTAATGGTACCTTCTTTTTTTCCACAAATATCTGCTTCTCTGTGTATTTACTTCCCAGGGCTCTAGCATCAAAACTCAAACTCCCCTCTGCTGTGTCATCTTTTCTGTCTGAATCAGAGAGTTAAATATAATTTAATCAAGTAAAAATGATACCTCAGAATCTAATAAAATCTAATATGCCCAGAGAAATAGACCAGTTTACAAACATAATCTAATATATATTTTTGGAATTTATAAATAATACCAAACTGATACAATGCACGTAACCAGGATGCCTCAAATTACGTGAGGCACACAATAGCAAAAACTGAATGGAGAAATAGATGTCTCTACAATAATATTTGGAGACTTCACTGGATGACTCTCAGCATTGGATAGAACATCTTGACAGAGGATCAATAAAAAAACAGAAAGCTTGAATAATATGATATATGAACTCGACCTAATAGACATACAGAACATTGCACACTAATACAGGAGGATATACATTCTTCTCAAGTACTCATGGATCCTTCTCCAGGATAGACCATATGTTAAGTCACAAAGCAGATCTAAATAAGTTCAACAAGACTGAAATTATACAAAGCATTTTCTCTGATCATAATGGAATAAAGCTGAAAATCAACATCAGATGGAAAAAGGGAAAATTCCCAAATATATGGAGAATAAACAACACACAATTAAATAATTAGTAGATCAAAGAATAAATTGTGAGAGACATCAATAAATATCTCTAGATGAATTAAAATAGGAATACATCTCAAAACCTATGGAATGCAGTGAAGGAAGTGCTGAGAGGGAAATTTATAGCACTCATTGCTTATATTTCAAAAGAAGAAAGAGCTAAAATCAATGACCTAACTCACAACTGGAGAAATTAGAAAAAGAACATTAAACTATTCCCCAAAGCAAGCAGGAATGAAATAAAAAAAATCAGAGCAAAAGTAAATGAAATTGAGAACAGAAAAAAAAAATAGAATTAACAAAACCAAAATTTGGTTATTTGTGCTGATAAACAAAATTGACATATACTTACCTAGACTGACAAAGGAAAAAAGAGAGAAGATGCAAATATGTAAAATAAACAATGAAATTGGGGATAATCCTACTGACCCCATGGTAATAAAAAAAAACATAAGAGGACTTTATGAAAAACTGTATGACAAAAACCTAGACAACATAGATGAAATGGAAAAATTCCTAAGAACGTACAAAAAACTACACTGACCATGGAAGGAATAGAAGACCTCAACAAACCAATCACAAGTAAAGAGTTTGAAAGAATCATCAACAATGCCTCAAAATGAAAAGGCGAGGATTAGATGGTTTCAAAGGTGAGTTTTAACAAGCATTCAAAGATTTAATACCAATCTTATTCAAGCTCTTCCAAAAAATTGAACAAGAAGTAACCCTTATAAATTCAGACTTTGAAGACAATATCACCCAATTACCAAAGCCAGGTGAAGATATTATGAAAAAAGAAAATTACAGACTCATTTCCCTACTTGAATACAGATGCAAAAGACTTGCTAATTGAATCCAACAACACATGAAAAGAATTATTCATCATGACCAAATGGGTTTTATACCAGGTGTGCAAGTATGTTTCAACACAAGAAAATTAATCAGCAAAATACACCGCATTAATAAATCAAAGAAAAATTACATGATCCTATTGATGGATGCTGAAAAAGCATTTGACAAAATACAACATCCTTCCTTGATAAAAATATTACAAAAGATAGAAATTGAAGGAAAATTTTCAACATGATAATAGCCATATATGGAACACACACAGCTAACATAGGACTCAATGGGAAAGACTGAAAGCTTTATTGCTGAGATCAGGAACAAGACAAGTATACCCACTGTCATCACTGTTGTTTATTATTGTGCTAGAGGTTCTAGATAGAGCAATCAGGCAAGAAAAAGAAATAAAAGGTATCCAAATTGGAAAGGAAGATGTTAAATTTTGCTATTCACAGCTGATATGATATACCTAGAAAGTCCAAAAAATTCTACAGCAAAGTGGCAAGAGCTAATAAACAACTACAGCAATGTGGCAGGATACAAGATCAATATGCAAAAATCAGTAGTGTTTCTATATACTAGTAATGTGCAATCTGAAGAGGAATTCAGGAAAAAAATTCCATTTACAATAATGAATAAAATAATCAAATATTTAGAAATAAACTTAATCAAGGAAGTATTCAGAAAACCACAATGCATTGCTAAAATAAATAAAAAATGACCAAAAGAATTGAAAGAACATTCCATGCTCATGGATTATAAGACTAAATATAATTAATATGTCAATTCTACCCAAAATGATATACAGATTGAATGCAATCCTGATAAAATTTCCACATGCATTTTTAAACAAACAGAAAAGACAATGATCAGTTTACTTGGATGGATGAGGAGCCCCAAAAAGTCAGAAACATTTTATAAAGGAAAGTGAGGTTGGAGGGGCCTCATTTCCAAACTTTAAATCATTTTACTTAGCTATAGCGTGTAAAACAACATGGTACTGGCATAAAGATAGACACATACACCCATTGAACTAAACTGATGGTTCAGAAATAAACCCTCACATCTATGGTCAAGTCATTTTTAACTGTGAAACCCACCCAGCTTGGGCAGAACAGTTTATACAACAAATGGAGATCTGGATACTCATAGCTTAATTTACACCTTATACAAAAATTAACTAAAAATGGATAAAAGACTAACTTTTAAATCTACAACCATAAAACTCCTAAAAGAAAATGTAGGCACACATCTTCAAGAACTGGTAGTAGGTGTTAGATTCTTAAACCTTACATTGAAGGCATGAGCAATAAAAGCAAACATGGATAAATGGAACCTTCTCAAACTTAAACAGTTTTGTTATTCAAAGGACTTCATCAAGAAAGTGAAAAGGCTGCCCACTCAAAGGGATAAAATATTTTGAACCCAAGTACGTGATATGGGTTTGATTTTCATTCTATATAAAGAGATCATACAACTCAACATTTAAAGAGCAAGCAATCCAATTAAACAATGGCCAGAAGACAAAAATAGACATTTTTTTTATAAGGGAAAATATAAATGGCCAAAAGCACATGAAAAACATATTCAATATCACTAGCTATTAGGGACATGCAAATCAAAATGGCAATGAGATATCATCTCACACCACACAGAATGGCCGTTATTAAGAAAACAGAAAACAATAAGTGCTGGGGAAAGTGTGGAGAAATAGGATCTCTCCTTCACTGATGGTGGGAATGTTAAATGGTGCAGCTTCTGTGGAAGACAGTTTGGCAATTCCTAAGGAATCTAAATAGAGAACTGCCATATGATCTAGCATTCCTCTACTAGGTATGTATCCAGAAAAACTGAAAACTCTGATGAGAACAGGCATTTGCACAACAATGTTCATAGTGGCATTATTCACAATTGCCAAAAGCTGGAAACAATCCAAGTGTCTATCAACTAATGAATGGATAATCAAAGTGTGGTATATACATATAATAGAATGCTATGCTGCTGTAAGAAGAAATGAAATTGGGACACATAAGCTAACATGGATGAAGCTTGAAGACATCATGTTAAGTGAAATAAGCCAGACACAAAGGGACAAGTATTACATGGTCTCACTAATAGGAACTAATTACAAAGAAAAAAAGCATGAACTTAAAACCTAGACTATATGTTATTAGTATATAAGAGGAGGGCTGAGAAGGCGTACTGATGCTAAACGTATGCAGATTTTAATTAACTTGACTGTAAAAATGTGGAAATGGATAGCAGAAATACTAAATCCCCACCCATTTTTGTTGGAAAGTTGGGTAGGATAATGAAAGGACCTGAAGTGGGAGTTAGAAGACAAATGACCTCTCCTCACTTCAGCCAGTCACATATTGTGAGGTACAGGCCCATCACTTAGGCTCACCTGGCCTCAATTTCTTCATTGACAAGATGAAGGATACTGCTAACACATGTGCCTTCCAGGTTGTTTTGTGGTTCGTTTTTGAGGATAGAAACAGGTCATGCAGTTGTACATAGAGACGTGAGATCTCAAATTGCAGTTTATGCTAAACAAAACGAAAAGTGTAGATTCAAGACAGAGCCTTGGGAGCTATTGGTTATTCGGTACAAAGTTTCTATTTAGGATGATAATGTTTTTGTAATGACTGTTTGTGATGATGACACAACATTTTGAATGAAATTGATAACACTGAACTGTATACTTAAAAATGTTTAAAGTTGAAAAGTTTGTATTTTAAATATGGTACCTCAGTAAACTAAAAAAAAGACATGCTTCTCTTCCACAGTATGATCATCTCTAGATATCTATAATCTATAATATGAGGCAGAATTTATGGTGCCATAATAGGTAAACCCAACCTATGTACATTATATGTGGTACACAGAGTAATGATTCTCACAAGGATTTTATGTCCATCCTCAGAACCTATGAATTTGTTTCCATACATGGAAAAGAGAACTTTGTGAATATTATTAAACTAAGGATCTCGGGATGGATAAATTATTCTGGATTATCCAGGTGAACCAAAGTAGTCACAAGTATCCTAGTAAAGGAAATAAGGAAGCAAGAGGGTCAAAAGCAGAGAAAGAGATATGAAGATGGGAGAAAAAAGGAGGGAGAAAGAGAGAGGGTGAGGAAAAGGAAAGAGAGATTTGGAGAAGTTGTTCTTTTGACTTTGAAGAAAGAGAAAGGAGTCACAAGCCAATAGTGCAGGTAGCCTCTAAAAGCTGGAAAAGACAAGAAAGTGGATTCTCCACAGGAGACTTCAGAAGGAACACAATCCTATTGACACCCTGAATTCATCTCCCTAACACTCATTACAGATTTTTGACCTCCATAACTTGGAAGATAATAAATTTGTGTTACTTGAAGCCACAAAGTCAGCAATAAGAGGAAACCAATACAATAGGTATACAAATGTGAAAATTTTATTTTTCTGGGATTGTAGAGTGCAGGAAGCTTAGATATTGTTCAGGGAATCCCAGGAATTAGCTCTCAGGGATAAGAATGTGGAATTGCTGAGGGTGAGCTAGCCCAAGAATTGTTGCCACTTCCTTAAACATAATGGTATGGATTATCTGTCACATTATTCATGAATAGGTATGAGCTCTGAGGTGATAGAACTGTAATGCAGCAAGAATGGAGCATAAGCTCTGTACGATCCTTATCTGTGTGGACTGCATCAACTGTCTGAGGGATGCTGCATTACATCCTACTCAATTATATTCTGCATCATTGGCTGAAACAATCATAAACTAGATGTAATATTTACAATGGTGGGTGGGAATATTCACATCACTCACCCCCCCAAAAAAATACACACTCCACAGAAATTCTGCAAAGGGAAGAAAGTAATCAGTTTTGATTAAGGGAACCTAAGGAGACTGTCTTATCTGAAGAGAGGAGATGAAGGAAGCAACTGAGGATTTAAACTACTTATCAATATGACTAAGTTCATATAGCAGGCATTTGATAGAGCTGATATTTAATTTCAGACCTGTTTCAATAGTAGAACTAAGGTTTACACAATGGATCAAAGGTCTCCAAATACTGTTGGATTACAAGGAAATATTGGGATATTAATAGGTAGAAATGAGAGTGAAAATTTTAAAAAAATCACTAGAGCAGTGAAATATCTTAAAATTCCCAAAGGAAAAGTGAACATGCCATAAGTTAATCAGTGGCTTATCCTAACATTTCATCCCTATCAGTGTCAGGAAGTTTATTTATTCATCCATTCACTCATTCAATGGAGAATTTAGTGGCACCTATGTAGTGTTAGACACTGGAGAAAACCTGATAAGACAATTCTCATCCCTTCTACAAATGCAATTTATTCAATCATTCATGTAATCAATCATGCGGCAATTACATAGTGAGCATTTGTATATGCTCAGTACTGTGTGAGATGTTGGGGACAAAATGGTTAGGAAAAGGAAGATGTTGCCTGTCCCTATGAACCTGAAGTCTAGTAGGAACAGTGACATTAATCAAATAGTCAGAAACAAGAGTAAAATGATTCTGATAAATGTTCTGAAGGAAAAGCACAGAGGGCTATCAGAATGAAAAATATGAAAATCAGTTTAATCCAGGAAAGTTTTTTGAATGAATCAACATAGAAACTGAGGTCCAAAGTCTGAATAGGCTTATATAATTTTGGGTCAAGGAAGAAAAAAGAATATTTTAGGAAGAGAGAATATGTGCAAAACCTTTATTCCAGAGAAGCACAGTGAATGTGACTAAAATAAATCTAAAATGGATGAAATAATGTTGACTAAGTGGGAGGTAAAGCTGGAATTGTAATCAGGGGACAGCCTAAGTAAGCACTTGTTTATTTATGATTTTTGGTTTTGATCCCACATGTAGTGGGTTTAAAAAAGGGGTGACTGGATTTGTTTTGTAGTTTGAAAAGATCCCTATGGCTTCTGAGTGAAGGATGCATTGGAGAGAGAAAATAATAGAAATGGGTGATCAATAAGAAGGATATTTCAATTGTTCAGGCATATGAAAATGGCACCCTGGATTAAGGGGGAGGTGGAGACAGAACCAAGTGAACATATTGGAGAGATATTGAGAAGGTAAAAATACAAGATTGTGTAATAAGTTTGTTATGATGCAAAATAAAATGATTATTGGGAATAACTTTCAGGTTCCAAACTTGTGTCACT
>JAQZBX010093813.1:0-12110 GCA_029593785.1 Cabassous unicinctus | reverse complement strand
ACTGGAAAAAGACCTTGAATAAAAGGGGGAAAAGGTAAAGACAAATGAGTTCATGTGGCTAAGAGACTTCAAAGAGAGTTGGGAGGTCATCCCAGAGGTAACGCTTACGCACACCTCAGTAGGATCTCATAGAACACCAAAGTGGATATCGCCCCACACAGAAGGGCTCCTGAGTGCTCTGGAGAAACCCAGGTCCTATATAAGGGGGAATAGCTCCAGAGATCGATGTCTTATCAGTGGGCTCTACTTTGGAATCTGTGCTCCTGAGAGTGACAGAGTTGGACTCAAATAAGTTCTCCCTGCACATGGTCCATCAATCCCTTCTATTCAAACCTATATGTGATGCTGGAGTTTGTAGGTATACTTCCAGAGACTGGAGCCTCTGGCCTGCCCATGTGCCCACTGTGCCTGGAATCTCAATGGAGCTGCAACTCCTACTCTACAACTCAATGGACTCATCCAAGTCACCTGGTGAGGAGAGGATGATGGACAACGGCCATCCCAGGGAATGGAGAGAGCCTGAAGCTGCAGGCAGGATAATCCCATCCACCGTATCCATGGGATATAAGCTCCCTCTCACTTGGAGGTGGAGTGGACATCACCATCCCAAACTCCTCAGGATTGGGGGAAGAGCTATGGACTAGAGTGGACTTAATGGTATTCTGTTGTAGACATATTGTGATTCAAGCAATGGAAGAAATTACAACAGTGAGGTGGAGCCAGTGGCCACTGGACGCTTTTGGGACAGGAAAGGAAAAAGCAGTTGTAATACAGGTGCTTTTTCAGAACTTGGGAATTATCCTGAGTGACATTGCAACAACAGATATAGGCCATTTTACATCAGCATATAACATGCAGAACTGTGTGGGAGAGTGTGGTCTGCAATGTGAACTATGGTCCATGCTTAGTGGCAAAGCCCCAGGATGTGTATATCCATTGCAGGTGATGTGCCACACTAATGAAAGACGTTTATGTGGGATGTTATGGGAGGTGTGGGAGGTGGGGAACATGGGAATCCCTGTAATTTTTGTGTAACATTTATGTAATCTAAGCATCTTTTAAAATATATTTTAAAAAAACAAAGAAAAAGTGCTAGCACATTCTTTCGTACTAGTGGAACTTTGTTCTCAAAAGTTCTTCAGTTAGATCTTTCTGTGAAGAGTACATTATTGCTCACACAGTTTCTGTCCTTGTGTTGGGGAAAATTATATTTCCTTTTCCATTGATTTCAGGTTTAGCCATGTGACATATTTTGACTTATGAAATGTGAGTAAATGACTATGGGAGTAAAAGCAACAACAACAAAAAAAATTTGTAATCAAAGGAGTCACACCTTGCAAAATCTTAAGCCAGTAGCTAAAGAAAGATATGTTAAAGTGAGTCTAATATGATCCTATTTTGGTAACAAATATAAAAAATGTTATTTTGGGAGATGTATTATGTGTGCAATGTATGTATATGTACACTGCTGGTTTTTACATAGTATACAAGCATGGGGAGGGGTAATTTAGGTGGTTTAGGGAGGAAAGAAGAAGGAAGGACAAGGCAAGAGAATAGAAAGACAGTAGGTTTGATATGGCACAGATGCAGTTATGTACGATTATAAATATAAATCATATGTATATAAATATATTTTAATAAATTAGTATAAATTTAATCATATGTATATAAATATATTTTAATAAATTAGTATAAATTCAAATATTGAAAAACAAATAAACAAGAGGTTATGCAAATAATTTAACAGTTGTACATGTTCAAAATATATTACATAAAACTGGCCATCTGCACCATTCTGCTAAATACTGTGGCTCCATTCTAAATTAGATATTTACTAATTTAAAAACTAGAAACTTCAGGAGCTCTCTACAGAGAGGGATCTTTGGCTTTGTTCAGACAATGTGTGGGTAAAAGCTTTGGTTTGGATTGGGCTGACCCTGCCAAGATTTAGTCATGTGATTGTGAGCAACCCCTGTTATCACTCTGTTCTTCATGCAATCATCTGTAAAAAGAAGAGATGGAGCTAGATTTTTAAGAGGTTTTCATGATCACTCCGGCTGGCTGCAATTTCTGCCTCTGTAGGAGTCCAAGTTTATTTTTTTTTCCTTTTCTCCAATTTCAAGCACAAAATATACTTTGTAAAATTCAAAATAACTTCCTTCAGTCATCTCTGGAAGGTGGAACACTACTGACATCATGAGCCATCCAGAAAACAGTGAAAAGATAACATTGTTTCCTGCCAGGTGGAGGATTGGGGGGTGGGGGTCTCCTGGAGGTGAATTTTTCTAAGAATTAGATTAAAAATGAAAAAAATAAGTCTCTGCAATGTGGAAGGGATCTTTTCAACCACGCAGGTGTGAGAGTTGAATTGAGCCTGCAGGAAAAGGGATTGTCCCAGGGAAAGTGGCAGTTTTACATTCATACCCTATCCAAGATGTGGGTAATAACCCCATCTGTTAGGGAGATGATGAAATGTGAGGCAAAGAAAATGAGTTCATGAACTTGAGATGTTAAAAAAAAGAGAGAAAGAGAGCCCATTCAATATCTCAGAGCTGCTTAAAGCTTTCTTTTAGCCAAGCTTAATTTCCTTTGTCAAGTACAATTTGCAGATCTCATAGGATATCAACTGTGAGAGCACACAGGGCTCTTAGCACATATTGTACTGTACTGTCCATCCCCACTCAGCAGGGTGAGCATATGAAGTAATTTACCTAAAGTCTCAAATTCCTTCTGAAATATTGGAATTTTCAGGTCTAAGCAAGTCTGCAGAAGACATCATCAGTCAGTCTTCTGCTTAATGAAAAGAAATGCTCTTTCTGTACTAGAGCTAATCACTCAAAACTTGGGCTTATAGATTTCAGTGCTGCTGAGGATGTACTGCGTGACCTTGGAGACAGTCACTTCATCTTGCTGTGTTTTTATTTCCCAGTCCCCAAAACAGAACTCAGATTCAAAGCAGAGGCCCAGAGGGGTGAAAAGACATATCCAAAGTCCCATAGCTGGTTTCCAACTATATCTGGAAGGATTCTTTCAGTTTCTAGTGGCTCCAAACCCAACCCAAAGTACTTAAGCAAAAAGAGGAGTTATTGGTTCAAGTTCAAGAGTAGGACTAGCTTCAGGTTTTACTTGATGTGTAGTCTCAAAAATTTCACCAAGACCTGATTCTTCTCTCCCATCCTCTAGATTCTGCTCATAATTCAATAACTTCAATTCACCAACTACAATACAATTCTAACTACTTGGAGTTTAGCTGGATTCTGCAGATTAAGGGCACATTTCCTCCACTCTTCTGGAGGATTCACTAATGCCCCCTGCCCTCACTTCAGACACCAGCCACAAGTTCAGGAGTTCTCAGAGCCATCTGCACTTCTGACTGACTGGCTACAAATTCAAGGGTCCCTACCACCCCCTCAGGTTCAATAATTCACTAGAACAACTCACAGAACTCAGGAAAGCACTAAACTTACAATTATAGTTTTATGATAGCAAAAAGGACACAAATCAGGAGAAGCCAAAAAAAGAGAGGCATAGGGCAAGGTCTTGGAGGGTCTCATATTCCATGTCCTCTCCAGCACATCAATGTATATTATCACTCATGGAAACCCCTCCCCGAGCTCCAGGTGTTACCGGGTTTTGTCTAGGTTCTTTGGCTATGCTGCAGAAATGAATTTCAAGAGCACGTCGGATTAGTTAGGCCAGTAATTTATTAAAGTAGGGAAGGAGGAGAAATGGGAGAAAATAACAGATCATGGGTCTGAGAGAGAGGAAGGGGCTGAAGAGTGATAAAGAGGGCTGGTTTATAGACTACAATTTCCCATTATAGATTATAAATGCCCAGGTTTTACTTGCATGTTGATCCATGTGGTGGGGGGGCGGGAGGGGGCACCCCTTTGTTAATGGCATGGGAGGAGTCCCAGCTGTTTGCTGTTTTGATTGATTACCCCACCCATCAATCCCCCAGGTGGGCCCAATGATAATATCCCTGGAGAATATCTGGGGCTTCTCCTGGCTTCCAAAGGGGATATCATTCTGGGTGGCAGGAATCTCGCGAGGGTCTTTCAGCAGCCATCTTGGGGGTATCAACGTCCACGTGGACTTCTTGCCGGGTTCCAGATCCATTACTGATTCCCTATTTTACTAGCCGGCTTAAAAGGTGTCCAGTTTTTAGAAGTTCCATTAAATAAGCATGATTAAGTGAATCAATGCCCATACAGTTGCACTCAAGCTCTATTCCATCTTCCTCCTCCCTGCAGTTCTGGCTGATAAAAAAAACTGAAAATGGCAGCCTCCTAACCACACAGTTAGTCTTTCTGGGTTGGCCATACCCCAACTCTAAAACTACTGGTGAAGCTGGCCCCATCCTGAGTCATTTCATTAGCATAAAGTATAGTTGTATTCTGGGGCCTGCCATGAATAACAAAGGACACTCTTATCCTGGGAAATCCTAAGGATAAAGTACTTAGCTCCCAGGAGTCTGGGACAATGACCAATTAAATTCATTATCATACTACAGCTCCATTCTCAGGCAGGTTCTCTCCTAGGAGTCCAAGATGCCTGCCAGCAGCCGCAGGCCTTATTCTCTCATGTTGAAGTACAATGGGAAGGAAACTTAATTACCTCTGCACCATAATTACCAGGGGAAATAATTGTATCTCTGAAGGTAAAATGTCCTCCTTGAACCAACTGTTGTAGCCAAGACTATGTGTCCAACTCTAAAGCAGGAGTGGCATCCCACAGGTAGCTCATAGACTGAAACGGAGGAGGCATAGAATCTTAGTAGAGGCTGTTACCAGCCTGAAAGAAAATGGATGACAGGAAGGTCAACAAGTGTCTGCCAGGCTGGCAGAGCTGAAAGATGTCTTCAGGTCTCTGGTTCCTACTCTGACCCACTGCATTCCATTCTGCATTTGGCCATGGTATTAACAACTGATGGAGAGGTCAATGGCATGGTGATTCATAGGATTTAAATGAAAATTATTACTTGGTGATAATCCAAGAAACAAAAACCATTCAAGTAGTGTTAAAGTTTGTATTGTAAAATTCAAACACATTGTCAAGTCGCCAGGAACTTTCTTTTACATCTTATGGACTCAGAACTCATATGGCCAACCAGCTGCAAAGGAGACTCTGAAATTTTGTTTTTACACTGCAAACCAAAAATTTGGAACAAATTAGTAAGGAAGAAGCAGAAGATAGATATTGGATAGAAAACCAGCAGCATCTACTCTTTCTTCCTTTTTTATTTCTTTCTAGGTCTCTCTTAAGCATCCAAAATCTCCTCAGTGTGGTACTGATTCCTAAGTGTCCAACAATATCTACTGAGTTTTCATTGGATACATGTCCACCCCACTAGAAACTACATTTCCTTGCTTTCCTTGCAACTTGTGGTAATATTACTAAGTTCTGACCAGTGAAATGTGAGGAGATGTGATATGTGCCATTCCAGAGTATTTTGTTAGAGTTGCTTGGCTTGTATCCATACACGTAGTCTCTGTGTGTCCCTTTTGTGTTGTTCTCATTTTCCCTACCTCCCTTCTTCCATCTTCATATTTTACTCCTGATTTATAGCAACATGGAAGGGGTTGCTGGAGTTTCAGGAGCTCATGCTCATCATTGGCCTACAGCCTTTGATTGGCTCCCCCAAAACCCCAGTCAAGATTAGTAGGGTTCTTTCTAAATCACAGCAACCAACCAACATTACCTTTCAATTTCAAATAGAAATCTGACCCTTACCTTGCAGAGTAAAAATACCAGGGTTTACCAAGGAGGAAGGGCTGTAGGAACAGCCAGTATTACCTCAAGCCCATCACAGAACTTTAATTGGAAAATAAAAGTGACATTCTACATCTGCTGCCAGTCTCTCATGCTGCACTCATGACAGACATGGTACATATGGTAAAAGGGTAAAAATTAATTGAAAAAGAAAATATATAGAGATATTAATTTTTCCTGGTACAAAAAGGGAAAGAGATTCTTCCCTCCTTCCTTCCCTCTTCCTAGAACAATCTTTAGAAAAAGCTTTCCCTGCCCCTTTGAGATGCATGTAAATCTTTTAAAAACCCAAATAAGCTTTTGCCAGCTTTATAACCCAGGAACGTATTTCTCAAGGACCTAGGAGCAAACTCTGAAATGTAAACATCAAGGAAGTTTGCACCTTTATCTCCCCATTTTCAAGGGAGTTTAACTTAAGCTTCTGGCTCCAAGTAGTAACTATCTACCTCTCATAGAGAAATGAGTTTTATTATTCCTTTGATTAGAGGCAATTAGCAAGCACAAAGACCACCCCAATTACCAGGTAAATTTAAGATGAACTGTCTGACAAATGATACTGTCAGTTTTCTTACTTAAGGACTAGTTATCCTTTATCTTCAGAATATATATATATAATGTGTCATATCTGCTTGGCTATATAAAAGGGTGTGATTTCTTTCTTTCTTTCTTTCTTTGCAATCTCTTTAGCAGATTGCCTGTGATGCATTATATTCTGCTTTGATGCTTATTCAATAATTATTCAATAATAATTCTCTTCTACCTTTGTGGAGAGGTGTTCTGGGTTGGGAGAAGAATTTGTTTTTAATTTATTTTCCCAACAATGGAAAACATATATGGCCAGTCAATAACAGCACTCCTTCCTCCGAGCCTTTGTCATCTCAAAATAAATAAAAAGAGTTTATAAGTAGCACAGTGTCATAAGAACTAAGACCCAGGTCTACTATAGAAAAATAGGAAAGGCTCATGAGAATCTGAAACTAAGGGTTATTTAAAATCCCTGGCTCAATCCTAGGATTCCAGTGTCAATCTCCCATCTTCTAAAAGAGACAGGAAGAATTAATGATGATGGGAGAATGCCATCCAGAGAGGGATGTGTTCTGCTTTTATTGTGGTGGAGACTAATGAAACCAGAAGGCAGCAACAGCACAGCTCTCTTTAAAGGAGGGACAGCAAGGGTGGAATGGAATGAACCAAGTTGGGTGGGGAACACAGTTTGCTGATTCTGATTTCTTCTGGGTGGTAAAAAAATCCCTAGAATCACTCACTGTTGTATTTTCCCTGCCACATTTTCCTTTCATTGCCTGAAGCATGGCCTGAATCATAGGAACACGCCATCCTGACCAGTTTCCAGGCCCTGGTGTTTCTGGGATGGTCTATCTCAATTACATTCCAAAGTCCATGTTTAACACAAGTTTCTGATTTTTTTTTTCAACTAAATACAACTTATGATCTGTCTCTTCAAGACAAATAATCTAGGGGATATTCCTCTAGCTTGTTAACACTAAAGTTATGTTTTTTAAAAATCACAACCTCAAATTTAGTTTCATTTTTTTAACACTAATTTTCCAGGTAACATAATGTACAGGTACACCTGAACTGGGATTTGGAAAGGTGGACCATCTCCTACCAGAGAAAGCTGATTGGGGGAGTGATGCCTGTGGAAGCACAGGTAGAAATACCTGCTCCCAACCCCAACACAAAGACCTGGGTCTGATACCTGGGGAGAAACGGCCTTCAGCACTGTGGGAGGGGCTCTTTGCACGAGGAAATTTTGAGACATGGATCCAACAAAGCTGTGCGGAAAAGAGACCACCCTCCCTATTTTTGTGTGGATTATAACCATCAGGTATCCTGAAAGCTTTGATGTGCCAGCACCGCAGACAGGAAGAACCTGGAAGGCAATTAAGGTTTAGAGACTTTCCAAAGAAACCACAATAAGTAAGTAGCTGTGGCCGTCATTTTGGGTGCCCAGGCAACAACCATTCCTCCCATTCATCCTGGCCATTAGCACCGCAGTTTTGTCTACTGTCAATGTACCCTCCACCCCCGCCCAAGAATCACAGTTGTTTTAAGTCAATCCTAGTAATTTCACAGCCCTTTGAAAGTGACAGTTCTAGGTTTGGGCATGAGACCTAGTTCTGGCCTCAAGAAAGGTCAGATAAGCAGCGTCTCATATGTTTTTTCCTTTACAAATAAGAAAGAAATACACAAGGACAAGCACCCTATTTCTTCCTTCTTGCTTTTGCACATTTTCCACTGAAAAGGGGAGAAAACAGAAGTGGAAAAGCAAAGAAGGGACAGAGGATTATGGAGGGAGAAGGCATAATAGCAGCCTATATGGATTCCAAGAGTCCTAACTTGATCATAGTGGTCAGATGACTTGCCCTCTCTGTCATAGAATTGTGATTGGTAAACTATACCCTATAGCCTCTGCCCCTTGCTTGAACATGGTGAATATATAGTGAAGATCAGAATGAGGTCCTTTGTTCTTCCACAACTAAGGCATGCTACAAATGGAAAGTGTTATCATCTTGTTATCCCTCATTTCAGGTGGGGTCCTCATTAACAACTGGAAACTCTGTTCTGCCATAGCTGTAAAGCAATAAATGGTATAGAAATGAGCCATAAATTACTTCTAATTGCATTATCCCATCACATCAGAACCAGTGACTGCTGCAAATTAACAGACAGCAAATTTAAAGCAGATATAGGGATATCATTTTCTATGCAGCCCTTAATTAGCTTCTAGAAACTGCTACCATGGGGCATTAGCTCAGTGTACTGGATGCATCTCCAAAAGAGCAACTGCGGTCACAGTGCACAGTACAAGAGGAAAGTATGACCCTTGCTAGACTTCACAACCTATTCTAATTGCACACAGACTGTGATCAGAAAGGACGCCCCAAGGTGGCATATGTGCAATTGTCTTCTAAATTAATAAAGTACCCTATGGCCTTTCTTTATGGTTAGAGGTATGCTACAGCAAGCCCCTTCATTGCCTCTCTGTGGTCTTATCAATGATCTGACTGAGACAGTGGTATAGAGTTTAGAAAGTATAGAGTTTAGAATGATATTGAGACCAACCATATACTCTAGCTGCCAATAAAAGATGGGTAATTGTGGTAGAGGATTCTATAGCCTTCTGTTCAATAACTGCTTAGGGGGTCATTGAGTTCAATATTAGAGTTTAACCTGGGCCAGAGTGGAGAAAGTCTAGCACTCACATGGGAAGGTACAGCTTGCAGGATGTCAAGTCATCCCTGCCAATGACAAAAGAAGCATGGAGTTTACTTTTCCTCCATAAGCTGAAGCTGAAAAAGGCCTTAGGAACTGGCTTTAGCAAACCTGTCATTGGATTCTCTTTTACAATACAAGATGCTCAGTATCAAAACCTCCTCACTTCCTTGGACTCTGAACATTATTGTTTGGAAGATATAATTATACTCATTAAATATACAAGATCTAAAACCAGCTGAAAAAGTCTCTCCTTCAAGATTAAAAGAAAAATCACTAATTATATCATAGAAGAGAAAACATGGTAATTAAAATGACCATTATGTAGCAGGCTTCCTATAATTATTGTTATTCATTTTGGCAACTGGGAGTTTGGGGATTTGAATTTTATTTTCCAAGCCATAAGTGTGAGAAAAAGCAATTTATATAGTTTACTGTTGATCTTTGGGAATTAATTTTCACCCATTTCTTCAAACTTCATTGGAAGACTATATCTTTCATCTTTATCCTTGTCATTAATTCTTAACGATCTCCCTCAGTTTCTGTTTATCTGTGAATATTTTAAACTCTACCTCATTTTTGAAAGACTGTTTTGCCAGAAAAAGAATTCTTGGCTGGCAGCTTTTCTCTTTCAATATCTTAAATATATCATACCACTGTCTTCTCACTTCCATGGTTTCTGATGAGAAATAGGCACTTAGGCTTACTGAGCATCCCTTGTATCTATCTGTTCTGTCTGTTCAATTTCAGATGACCTGTCTTCTAGCTTACTGATCCTTTCCTCTGCCTGTTCAAATCTATTGTTGCATGCCTCTAGTGCTGGGGTTCTTAACGTTTTTTGCTCCACGAACTCCTTTACCAGTCAGGTGAAAACCATGGACCCCTTGCTAAGTCCACACTATACTGTGTATTACTTAATAAATATATCACACCCACACCAACACATCCCCACAAGAATAATACTTTTTTGAATTTCAATTCAAGCTCACGGATCCCTTGTTAAGAACCGCTGTTCTAGTGTATTTTTTAATCTCCTCTACTATGTCTTCATCCCCATAAATCTGTTTTTTCTTTGCATGCTTTCAAAATCTTCTTTATACTCACCCAGGGTCTTCTTAATGTCCTTTATCTCTTTAGCCATATTTTCCTCCATCTCCATAAATTGATTTAGGTGATTTGTTTGATCATTGTTGACTAGTTGTTCCAAATTCTGTGTCTCCTCTGAATACGTTCCCTTGACTGTGTCATATCTTCCTGTTTCCTAGTATGGTTTTTAATTTTTTGCTGATATCTGGACATCTGATTATCTTTATGAATTTAATCTGAAGGTCGGTTTCTCTCTCTTAACTAGGATTTTGTTTTGATTGGCTTTTTAAACTTTTTTTAAAATTGAAGTTTATCATTCATACATGAACATACATAAATAATAAGTGTATAGTATAAGTTGTGATCTTATAAAACGAGCATGCATTGCTGATTGACTTTTGTTGTTGATTGGCTTTGTGTTAAGGCTTCACTTTGCCATTTGGTTCATTAATATTTTTCCAGCCAAAACAGAATCAGGGACCCCACAAAGGGGATGCAGAACAGTTCCAAAGAGCCCTGTGGAGAAAGTCAGGAAAGATACCAAAAAAAAACGTTTTTCTGCTCACCAAGGGCGCACTTTCCCGGCCTGCCCAGCAAGTGGCAATCTTTTGCAACCTTTTCCCCACAGCCTTAAGAAGCCAGGGTGTTTTATATCTCTGCAGGCTCTGACACATGGAATCAATGGCACCACTGGGCCTGTCCAGGGTGGGGTAAAACAGCTGGACCCAGCACTCTATAATTCACCAGCCAAAAGCTGGATCAGTTCTGGGTCTTTTCCCACCCTAATCTTGGGGATGAGGGTTTCCGGGGCCCTCCTAGTTTGCAGCAGCCCACTCGGCAGGGAACCAACCTGAAGATGCTTGCCTGGCATGGGCGGCTGGGTTCCTGCAGCCACCACCGAGTGACTTACTCAGTCTCTTCGTCCTGCTCTTCCCTGGATGCTACACAGTACTCCTCTGGTCTCAGGAGCCCCAGAACAGTTAATCCAGACAGTTGCTGCCTGCCCACTAGGTGTTTTTGGAAGAGGAGTAAGCCCTGCATCTCCCTATTCTGCCATCTTCCTGGAAGACCTATCATTAATTTTTAAGGAATAGTTTTCCTGTCTATTCTTCTCAGGCCTCTTTGACAAATACTCTTCCGGTTCCATGGCAGTCACAGAGCTCAATCCTGAGACTCTTCTGGCTACTCACACTCTCCAAACACTTTTTTTTTTCCATCTAGAAGAGGAGAAAGCTTTAATGAACTGCCTGAATCCATCTAGATAATTTGTTAAATTACTTCTCCATTATTGACTGCCAAAGTGAGTTACTGTTACTGCGAAGTCTGTGTCTGAGCTGTTGGACAAATAGTGTCATACTCAGGACTAAAGGATGTAAAGTAATAGGTGAAAATAAAGATTTTAAATGAAAATGATAGGATAGGAACACTTTTTTTCTTTACAAAATAGAAAGATAAAGATCAAGGAAGGAGGGAAAGAAGAAAGTTGCTATTCTAAGCACCTGTTATACATCAACTATGCTGCTGGACGTGCTACACGAAGCAATCATGCACCTCTGAGCTGTTCTGAGAGATATTTTTATCTGCATTTTGCAGGAGAGGCACAAACATGTTATATAACTTGCCTGTGTTCATTCAGTGATAGAATTGAATTCTATAATTCAGTGATAGAATTTGATTCTAAAGATAATATCCATTTTTGATTCATGTTCGCATGGTATGTCTTTCTCCGTCTCTTTACTTTGAGCCTATCTGAATCTTATATATAGTTTAGTCTTGTCTTTTTATCCACTTTAGCAATGTCTATATACTTGAATTGGTACATTTAAACAATTATCATTTAAAGTGATTAATGATATAGTTGGATCAATATCTACCATCTTTGTAACTGTTTTCTATTTGTTACATTTGCTCTTTGATTCTTTTTTCCTCTCTCTGCTCTTTCTTGTTTTAATTAGCATTTTCTATGATTCCTTTATATCTCCTTTCTTAGTGTATATCATTTAACTTCTTTTTTTTTT
>JAQZBX010093812.1:0-12104 GCA_029593785.1 Cabassous unicinctus | reverse complement strand
TGCTCTCGGCTATACTGTGGCCATGTGGATGAGTAGTAGGCAAATTTTCCTGATTCTTGAAAAGACACTCCTGTGAGGAGTCTGCTGGTAGGCTAAAAACTATGCCCATTACTCTAGGAAGAATGAAGAAGCACTTTTAGTTGACTGACTTTGCATTCAAGAATCCAAGTCTGACTAAAACATTTACCACTCCAAATAATTTGGAGCTGATGCTCTTGTCTCAGTGTCCTGAGAATTTAATCCAGAACCTTGCTGACAGGCATTCCTGTGGCCAACTTAAGTCTTGGGGGATGCCTGAAAATCCCAAAGCACAGGCCAAAGCACCCAAGATGGATTGGTGGGAGAAATTAAGAGAAGTTACCCCAAACCGAAGTGTCTGAGCAAGATCTCAGGGGTGATTGGCTGCCCTCTAAATAGAAGGGCCCAAAGCATGGGGTCCATTCAGAGTATACTGCTCTGGTTCTCAGAACCCCTACATTCCAGGGTTGAGACTGACTGCACTATTACAAAAACTAAAGCTCATGAGCTAAATCTCAGGGGAAGATTTTTTGCTCTCTGAATCAAAGTGCTCAAGGCTTCAAGTCTTGGGGGCATTCAGAGTTACTTCTCTGGTTCCTGCCACCCTGGGAGTCACCAAAAACCTGAAGCTGGATGTTTCCAGGGCTGTTCTGGACCTTGAATACAGACAGAATAGATCAGATGCCTTCCAAGCTGAATATTGCTCCTTCCTAGAAAAAGGGCCGAAAAAAAAAACTTCTTATTATTCTTAAAAAGGTCCTAATTTTATGACTTTACTGTCTAGGAATCTCCCAGTTAGACCAGCCATCAAAAAGCCACTAAGTGATTAGAGATCAATTGTTCTAGCTAACATGCCTTGGGGCCCTGAGGCAATAACTTCCTCAGTAGCAAATACATTTTCAGTTTTACAATTTTTAAGACATTCCAAAGTATTTTAACACAAACTCATAATGAGAAATTCAGTAGTAGGAAGTGGGAGGATTATACATAGGTAAAGGTTAATTATACAATGTTGTCCTGGCCTGTGATACCTTGGGAAAGGGATATCTCATGGCATCCATATTTGGCCCAACCCACTACCTTCCCATCCCATCCCAGACCAGGCAGCTGGGTGAAGTTGATAGGAAGGAAAGCCTGCAAAGGTGTGGACCCATGGGGAGGCACAAGCCCCCAGCTCTGACTCATTGCTACTGCCACTGAGAGAGGATGGGAGAAGGCAATGGCAGCCATGCCTGATGGCAAAGTTGGTGGCTCCTCAAGGGGCTTGTAAAAGCAGCTTTGCAGCACCCAGAACTTGGCCAGTGAAATTCTGTCTTGGTAGGGCCCTGCTTTGGGTCCCTGCCCTGTGCCCTTGCCCTCCCAGCTGGGGTCAGGTCTCACTAGACTGGTCATGCACCATGGATGCAGAGAATTCCCACACCCCAGTCTCCTCCCTCCAAGGATCATGTCCTATAGAGGCTCATAGATGAACCCATTTAAAATGGATAACCAAAGAAGGCACTAAACAGGCTGTAGGTCATAGTTTCACTCACCAATAACATCCTGGATGGCAGGACAAATATGTTGCTGGATTTTGTCTAGGTTCTTGCCTAAGCTACAAGAAATTAATTTCAAGTGCAAGCCACATTGATTAGGCCTGTAATGTATTAAGGTAAAGAGGGAAGAGAAATGGGAGAAAATAACAGGTCATAGGTCCCAGGCAGAAAGGAAGGGGATGAAGAATGATAAAGAAGGCTAATTTATAGACTACAATAGCCCATTATAGATTATAAATGCCCAGGTTTTACTTGCATGGCCATCATGGCAGGGGAAAAATGGCAAGAGCTGGGCACAGAAAGCAGGAACCAGGGTGAAGGCAAGAAGAATACTAATTTGGCTTCTCATTTGCTTTTTAAACCGTTAATTATTCAAACCTTTGCTAATGGCATGGGAGGAGTTCCAGCTGTTTGCTCTTCTGATTGATTACCCCACCCATCAATCCCCCAGAAGGGCCCAATGTTAAGGCTCCTGGAGAATATCTGGGTCCTCTCCTAGCTTCTGGAGGAAACCTCATTCTGAATGGGATTTCTCATGAGGGTCTTCCAGCAGGCATCTTGGGGATATTGATGTCCACATGGACTTCTTACCAAGTTCCAAAACCATCTATTGATTCCCTATCTAGCCTGCTTCTGTAGCCACAAGAGTTTTATTTTTAAGTAATTTATTTTGTAATATCAAATGTATAAAAATTGCAAAGTAGTACAATCCCTTCACTAAGATTTCCCAGTTGTTGTAATTTCACCATATCTGCTTACTAAACAAACAATTCACAAAAATTACTTCAGTGTATTTATCTCCAAAACAAGGACATTTTCCTAGAAAACCCAAAATCAGGAAGTCAACTTTGGCTTCAATGCTGTAATACTGTTGAGAGACCCCTTCAACTTTTTAAAAAAGTTAATTGCCATTTATGAAGTTGCCTTTTTTTAAATTTGGCAGTCTCCCTGTTACTGCAAATCTTTAGTTGTTTTTTGGAGCTTGTAGAAAGAAGGTTGTGTCAGTTTTTGCTTGTTGTTCAAAACCTGTCAGGAGACAGAACACAGGAGTATTTTATATTCCATTTGGTGACATCATGCTTCTGTTATTTTTATTCATGATTTATATGCATAAAATCCAACCTTTGGTGTGCTGTTAACAATTGTTTGAGAAAGTGTACATTTAACCACCACCATATTCAATGTATAGCTCACCCAAATAGTTCTCTTGTACTCCATTTCAGTCAAAACTTCCTACCTTCTCAAACACTAGCAAGCACTTAGATGTTTTCTTTTCCTATTGTTTTCCCTTGCTAGAATTTTTTTAAAAAAGGAATCATATAGTAAATCGTGTTTGGAATCTGGCTTTTTCACTTACTATAGTTCATTTAAGGTTTATATGTGTTGTGTAAAAATCTATTTCCTTCCTTTATATTGCCTAGTGGAATTCCTTGCTCATGATGTGTCACAGTTTCTTTGACAATTTACTATTTGAAGGATGTTTGGGTTATTTAGAGTTTTTGTTGATTATGATTAAAGCCACTAAAAACAGTTGTAATAAATTTTTTTCCTTGAACATAGGTTTAAATATCAGTAAAGTAAATTCATAGTTCTTGAATCACTGGGATCTCTGGTAGGAATATTTTCAAGAGAACACAGTTTTGTTTTTTAATGGATCTGTAATATCTTGAAGTATATTGCCATTAATATGTATGATATTACCATTTGTTCTATATCTTCTCCATTACTGGGTATTGTTCATTTGATTTTTAAAAATTTCACTATTTTAACAGATTTTTAGTGTTGTCTCATTGTACTTTTAGTTTACATGAACTGAATTCTGATGATGTTGTAGACTTGTGTGGAGGCAAACATCTTGCCTTTTTTAAAATGAGGATCTGGTTTTCATATTTGTGAATTTTTTAATGCTTTATTTTATGCACATAAGTTTTATTGGATGTAAAATTTGTCAAAAATTTTTATCAGTCTGGGACTTGTCTTCTTATTATTTTATCATTGTCTTTCTAAGAGTGGAAAGCATATTTTGATCCATACAAAATTTTTAGTTTGTTCTATTATGGTCAAGCTTTTGATGTTTTATTTAAGAAATAATCACCAAACATATATACTCACATATGCTTTTGTGTGTGTGAGGTACTGGGACCAGGGATTGAACCCAGGACCTCATATGTGGAAAGCCAGTGCTCAACCAGTGAACAACATTAGCTTCCCTGAGTTGGTTATTCCATTTGTTTGCATGTTGTTTATTTGTTTTTAGGAGGTACTCAGAGCCAAATGCAGGAACTCCCATATGGGAAGCAGGTACTCAAACACTTGAGCCACATCTGCTCCCTTCACATATGTTTTAAGCAGATTTATTAAGATATAATTTTAATACCATACAGTTCATCCTTTTAAAATGTAGAATTTTTCTTTATTATATTCAGTCATATATACAACAATCACTATGGACTATTTTGGAACATTTTTATCATCTTGAGAAAGAAACATTATCCTCCTTTACCTATCCCCCCTCTCTGCCCATTTTTCCACAGTCCTTATGAACCAATAATCTACTTTCTATCTCTATAGAGATTCCTATTCTGTACTATCATATTAATTGAATCATAGAATTCATCTTCTTTTCTGTTCACACAAAAAGGTTTTGTTTTCTTTTCCTTTTTTTTTGTTAACTACAGGCCTGGGGATTGAACCTGGGACCTTGTATGTGGGAAGCTGGCACTCAGCCACTAAGCCACATTGGCTCCCCTGTTTCTCCATCTGTTGATTGTTTGCTTTTTTCTTTTTAGGAGGCACTGGGTACTGAACCCAGAACCTCCCTTGTGGGAAGCAGGCACCTAACCATTTGAGACACATCCATTCCCCCACACTTAAAGTTTTGATGGTTTATCCAAGTTGAGGTATATATAAGTACTTCATTCATTCTTATGGGCTGAATAATATTCCATTGTTTCATTGTGTTGCTATATTATAGGTTTTACTAATAACTTTCTTCTTAGGGAAATTGTAGGTATACAGAAATATCATGCATAAAATACATAAAACATGGAATTCTCACAAACCACCCTATTATTAACATCCAGTGTTAGTGAGTTACATTTGTTATAATTCATGAAAGAACATTTTAATAATTGTACTATTAACTATAGTTGACCATTTAAAATTGGGTTCATTTTGTTGTACAATCTTATGTTTTTTCTTTTAATTTTTAGTCTCTTCACATACATATGACCTAAAATTTCCTCTTTTAACCACATTCACAGATATCATTCACTGCTGTTAATTATATTCACAATGTGTTACATTCACTGCCATTCATTACCAGAACTTTACAACCAAACTCAATAGAAATTCTGTACAATTTAAGCATTGACTCTCCATTCCTTACCCTCACCCCAGCCTGTGGTAACCTATATTCAAGAGTCTGACTTTATGAGTTTACTTATTCTAATTATTTCATATCAGTGACAGATGATATTTGTCCTTTTGTGTCTGGTTTATTTCATCCATGTTGTTGCATAAATCAGAACTTCATTCCTTTTTAATGCTAAATAATATTTCATTGTACATATATACTACATTTTGTTTACCCATTGGTTGATGGACATTTGGGTTGCTTTCATCTTTTGCCAATTGTGAACAATACCACTACTGCTAGGAACGTTGGTGTGAATGTATGTTTTCTAGTCCATGCTTTGAATTCTTTTTATACCACAGTTTTTAATCCATTCATCTGTTGATGGACATTTGGTTTACATCCAACTTTTTGCTATTATCAATAATGTTGCTATAAAGATTTGTAGTCAAGGTTTTTTAGGGGGCTTATATTTTCATTTCTCTTTTGTATATACCTAGTACTGGAATTTCTGGATCTTATGGTTATTCTATACTTAATCATTGGAGAAATGGCCAGATTATTACTCCTCATGTCCACATCATTTTACATTCCCAGCAACAGTGCATAAGTGTTCTCTTTTCTTCCACTTCCTAAACAAACAACTTTTGAATATTATCTGTTTTATTTTAGGCATCCTAGTGTGTGTAGAGAAGTACTGCATTATGTTTTTTTAAAAATTTAATGAAAAGTTGTAGGTTTACCAAAGTTATGCAAAAATACAGAGTGCCCATATACCCCCTATCATTAACATTTCTAACTAGTATGGTATCTTTTTTGGAACTGGTGAAAGAATATTTAAGTTGTACTATTAACATAGTCCACAGTTTACATTAGGATGTTTTTTCCCTGTATACCACCCTATTATTAAAACCTTGAATTAGTGTGGTACATTTGTCATTTTCATGAAAGAACATTTTTATAACTGCACTATTAACTATTTATCACCATGTTGCTGAATTCACTTATTAGCTCAAGTAGCTTTGCTGTAGATTTTTCATGACTAGCTATGTAAAGGATAATGTCACCTGGATATTTTCCTTTCCAATTTTTATGACTGTTATTTCTTTTCCTTATCAAACTGCTCTGCTTTTCAGTACAGAGTTGATCAACAGTGGTGAAATTTGACATCTTTATCTTGTTCTAGATCTTAGAGGGAGAGCTTTATGACTTTTACCCTTGACTATGATGTGTGTTGTGGGTTTTCATATATGCCATTTATCATGTTGAGTAAAATTCCTTCAATTCCTAGTTTCTAAGTGTTTTTTAATCAAGAAATGATGCTGGATTTTGCCAAATGTCTTTTCTGCACCAATTGAGATTATCATGTGTTTTTTTCTCTTCATTTTGTTAATGTGGTGTATCACATTGATTTTCTTCTGTTTATTTTTTATTTTTTTTTGTTATTAAAGAAGCTTTATATTATGTAAGTGTTACAAAAAATATAAGGGATTCCTATATGTCCCATTCCCTCTCCCTCTCACACTTTCCCACATCCTTCATTAATGTGATATATCTGTTACAATTGATGAACCCATATTGAAGCATTGCTACTAACCATGGGCTACAGTTGACATTATAGCTTATACTTTGTCCTGCATAATTTTGTAAGTTATGACAAAATATACTGTGGCCTGTATCTGTCACTGCCATGTCATGCAGGAGAACACCAATTTCCCAAAAATGCCCCATATTACACCTATCTTTCCCTCTCCCATCCCATAGAACCTCTGGTGGCCACTGCCTTTACATTAATGATATGAGTTCTTCCATTGCTAGAATAATAAGTCTAAAGTAGAATAATAATTAGTCTACTTACCCCCGTGTTCATTCCCCAATCTTGAGGATATTGGGTTGGTGATGCCCACTCTGCTTCTAATTGAGAGGGAGCTTAGATCCCATCAGGCAGATGGATGGAGTTATCTTGCTTGCAGTTACAGATACTCTCTGTTCCTTGGGATGGGAATTGTTCATCATCATCACCTTGTTAGTTGTGTTGGGTGAGTCCAATGAACTGCAGAGCAGGTGTTGCAACTTTGCTGAAATTCAGTGCTCAACATGCACATGGATTGACCAAAGATTTAAGTCTTTGTGAAATATATTTATCAAATACAGTGCTAATTATGGGTTCAAATAAAAGGGGCAGAAGAGCTATTTGTAGAGAACCTATAAATGAGTTTAACTCTGTTACACTGGGGAGCATAAATTTCAAAGTAAGGCCCATTGATGGTGCTGGATTCCTGAACTCTCTTCCCTGCTTATAGTTTCTGGGTATCTCTAGAGCCCTTAGGAGCACTGCTATTTGAGGCACTGGTTACTGTAGCAGTCAAAAAGATCCTGCTGAGACTCTCATAAGCATAACCTCTGGAATGACCTCCTGACTCACTTTGCAATCTCTTAGCCATAAAATCTCACTTGTCTTTACACTTTTCCCATTTTGGTCAAGGTCATTTTCAAGATGCATGTCTAGGTGGTGCTTGGTAATAATCCCTTGGAGCCAGTAAAGCTCATCCCTGGGAGTCATGTCCCATGCCATGGTGAGGTAGTGTGTTTATATGCTGAGTTTGGCTTAGAGAGAGGCCATATATGAGCAACAAGGAGGCTTTCAGGAGGTGACTCTTAGGCAGTATATAATACTAGTTAAGTTTCAATTTTACAAGAAAAGGTTCATAAGTACAATCAATGTCAATGGCCTGGCATAATGGTCTGTCTTCCTTCATTAGACATTGCCCTTTCACTTGGGAGATTCTTGATGTCCTATTAGGGAATCTAACAGAACTCCCCAGGATTTGAATATGATATTCTTTTGGTTATTGTGTAGATCTTGTTTATCACTGAAATAAGGTCACATGAAAACTTGAACTTATTCATGTGTCTTAGAGGCATTCCCAGGTGAACCCCTCCCATGTGCCCAACATCACTGACACCCTGCACCAGTGATCCTCTCCTGCCACTGCTATGACCCTTCTATGATCCAAAATCTTTGCAAAAATGAAGTCAACAAAATAACCAAATAAAATGAATATGAATTTGAAATAATTTAAAAATTAACCAATAATATACAAAAAATTTAAAACAGTATGAAATAACAAAAATTTAAAAAATGTAGACATTGTTTCTTTCATCACTGTAAGATCTCTTGTCTTGTATGTACAGTGATATTTTCTTCCATTTATTCCCCCAGTGTCATTTTTTTTTTCATTTTATCTTCACAGGAGCTTTAGGATACAGAAAAGTCACATAGATAATAAAGGTGAGTCCCATATACCTAATGCCCTCCCCTCTTTCCCCTCTCCCTTAGTAATAACATTTTATATGTGGATGTTACATTTATTACAATTGACGTTCAAATATTGACACATTGTTACTAACCATGGTCAATGGTTTGCATTATGGTTTATATTTTGGATGGCACACTTTTATAGGTTTTGACAAAATTTGAAGTGGCCTATATCCATTATTGCAAGATCATGCCAAACAATTCCAAATCCCTAAAAATGCCTTATATTCCATCTATTCTATTCTTCCCTCACCCTCCCCATGGAACTTAGTGTAATCACTAAATTTCAATTTGTGAAAAATAAGATTTATTGTTACTTACAATAAAATTGAGAGCTTGATATATTGGTCTGTTTTATTTTATTAGGCACTGTCTCTGTTCTTGAGGAATTCTTGTTCCTCTAATTGAGAACATAGCAGGACTCCCTAGGATGGGAGTTCAATATTTTATTGTTTATTGTGTGGGTCTATACCCACTGATACAACAATACTATGAAAAGATGAACACTGAGATATTCCATAAAAGCCTGCTCTGGTACATACTATCCCGTATATCTCCCACAGCTGACACCCTATGCCAGTAACCCTCCCCTGCTATTTTTGCCAAAAGCATATTTCCAACACTATATGTTTAACAACAGACCTGCAAATTCCTGGATTTCATCTGCTGCTTCCCTCAGCTCTCCCCCAAGTCCCATGGATAGTCCAACCCAAACCCTCACCCTACTTCCCCTCACAGACCAGCATCACTGAACCCAATCATGTCACTGCAACATTGTCATGCCCATCCACTGTCCAACTCACCCTTTCTCCTTATCATAGATTTTGCACTTATGGACATTGGCTCACCACCCTCTATTCCATTTCTGTCTCCTCTAAACCTAGCTCTGTGACTCTGCTAAATTTGCTTAATGCATATCAATGAGGTCATGTAATATTCATCCTTCAGTGCCTGGCTTACTTCACTCAATGTAAGGTCTTCAACATTCATCCATCTTCTCCCATCTGTTAATACTGGATTTCTTCTTACAGCTGAGTAATAGTCCATTGTATGTATATACATAGTATGCTTATCCATTCATCTGTTGATTGACATTTGGGTTGCTTTCTAATTTTAGCAATAGTGAATAATGCCACTATGAACATTGGTGTGCATATATCTATTTGTGTCCCTGCTTTCAATTCTTCTGGGAATATACCCAACAGTGGGATTGCTGGATCATATGGCAGTTCTATACTTAGTTTCCTGAGGAACTGCTAAACTGTCCTATACAATGGCTGTACCATTTTACATTCCCACCAGTGGTAGATAAGTATTCCCTTTCCTCAACATATTCCCTTTCCTCGACATCCAAACCAATATTTGTATTCCTCTGTTTTTTTAATGGTTGCCAGGCTAATGAGTGTAAGATGATATCTCACTGTAGTTTTGATTTGCATTTCCCTAATAGCTAGAGATGTTGAGCATCTTTTCATGTGATTTTTAGCCATTTGTATTTCTTTGGAGAAGTGTCTATTCAAATCTCTTGCCCATTTTTAAAATGGATTGTTTACCTTTTTATATTCAAAGTGTAGGGTTTCTTTATATATGCTGGATATTAGCCCTCTATCAGATAGTTGGTTATCAAATATATTCTCCTATTTCGTATGCTACCTGTTCACTTTCTTGACAAACTCCTTTGAATTATAAAAGTTTTTTATTTTGAGGAGGTCCCATTTATCTATTTTTTGTTTCATTGCTCATGCTTTGGGTGTAAAGTTTATGACAGCCTTTCCTACTACAAGATCTCATAGATGTTTCCCAACATTATCTTCTAGGAGCTTTAGGGACTTGGCTCTTATATTTAGATCTTTGATCCACCTTGAGTTAATTTTTTTATAAGGTGTGAGATGATGGTCCTCTCATTATTTTAGATATGGCTATCCAGTTCTCTAAGCACCATTTGTTGAAAAGGTCATTCTCTCACAATTGAGTGGGCTTGGTGGCCTTGTTGAATATCCATTGACTGTATGTGTGAGGAACTGTATCTGAACTCTCAGTTTGGTTCCGTTTTTCAGTATGTCTATCCTTGTGTCAATACAACACAGTTTTGACCACTGTAGCTTTGAAGTATGTTTTAAAGTCAGGTAGTGTTGGGGGCGATGTCGTATGAATATAACTGTCATGGCCATCTCTACCTTCTCCTTCTTTGTCTTCTTTGTCTTCTTCTTAAAATAACATATCCTGTTCCTGTTCGCACCACAATGTTCGTGCGCGCGCGAACATTCACCATCTCTACCACGCCTAGCAACTCAAATTACCCAATCACATATCCATACCTAAGCCTTAATGCACTCCCCCTTTCCCTGCTTAAAAGAGCGCTGATTGTAACCTGCGGAGCGGAGAACAAAGGAACAGCAGGAGAGCAAAGCAGCAGCAGCTATGTTAGTAGAATAAAGAGCACAGTTTTTTCTTTACCCGCGTCTACGTCTCATTCCTTTGCTGGGTAGCTCAGAGTCTCAGTTGATTTGTCCCACAGGCCGGGACAGTTTGGCACCCAACGTGGGGCCTGAGTAGTATCCAGCAAAAGGAAGCACCACACCAAACGAGGGGGGCCCTCTCATTCCTAAAGCCATGACAAGCCTGTCACAAAGTTCAACGGTGTTGGTGAACGAAGGAATGAAGAAACAAAGAATCGAAAAAGCCCAGTCGCAGGCACCCATCTCATTCCTTTGCTGGTGAGTGACACTCAGCAGAAGGAAGCGCCGCATCGAACAGAGCCATAACCAGCCGGTCACGAAGCTCAACGGTGTCGGTGAACGAAGGAACAAAGAAGAAGGAACGAGTCAGTCTCATCGCAGGAACTTTGGTTTAGGTAAGACTTTATCTTATATCCTTTAAATATGGGACAGAATATTAGCTCTCATAGTCTATATGTTACTCAAATTCAAGATTCTCTTAAGTTATGGGGTACAAATGTTAAGAAAAAGGAACTTATAAAATTTTTTACTTACATAATGGATATTTGCCCCTGGTTTCCAGCAGAAGGTACTATTAGTCACCAAATTTGGCTACGGGTTGGAGACTGTTTAAAAGACTATTATAGAACGCTTGGCCCTGAAAAGGTTCCCGTAACAGCTTTCTCTTATTGGAATTTAATTAATGAGATATTAAAAGTTAGATCTCCAGAAACAGCTAATCTTTGTACACAGGGAGAAGGTATACTTAAGGATTATTCCCACCCTCCATCTAGGTGTTCTTTAGTTGATATTCATATCCCTAATGAACCAGATCCACCTAATGCCACTGCATCTAATACAGTTAATTTAGATAAACCACCACTGCTAAAATTTACAGTAACAAACTTTACAGAGGAAGATACTAGCCTTCCTCTTCCAGGTCCACCGCCTAACAATAATATAGCTATTTCAAAGCCCCCCCTTCTGCCTTTTAATCCACCTTCCTACAATACTGCTGCTTCAGCGCCATCTGCCCCACAAGTTTTAAATACTTTCCCAGCCTTTACGAATCCCTTACCCCAAGCTACAGCTGAGAGGGAGAGTGTGGCCTTTACGGATCCCTTACCCCAAGCTACAGCTGAGAGAGAGAGTGTGGAGGATCTAAAAATTCTAGTAACCTCCTTGCAAACTGCTCTTAAACAAAACCAACAACAGTTACAGGAGGTTACCCAAACGCTAGCTCAATTGAAATCTCCATCCAACACCCTTAATAACAATAGTCGCTCTCGTTATGCCTTCCCTATCTTACGTAGAAGTAGCTCCCCACCCCAACTCCCACGTGTAAGACCTCACCAATCTCAAAATGGCACTGCTGAGGAGTCTGAGGGGTCTCAAAATGGTGATGAGAACCTGCTACAAAATGGCGATGAGGGTCCTGA
>JAQZBX010093811.1:0-12105 GCA_029593785.1 Cabassous unicinctus | reverse complement strand
TGGCTTGGACTTTTAGAGCCTGAAACCCACCTTTGCAACTCCATAGTTTGTTCCAAAATGGGGCAATGATACTCATGATCAAATGACTCAATGTCTATAGAGCACTTTCCACAATGCTTGATGTATAATAATTGCTCAATAAATAGTATCTTTTATTTTGCACATTTTGCAGAAATAAGCCTGGGGCAATGAATTTTCAAAGCCCTAATTGACAGGCTCAAAGTATGAATATGTTCACCCATATTCAAAAAGCTGTCAAGCACACACTCCCAACTCCCATTCATCCCATTGTGGGAATGAAGAAAGAGAAGGTATTAAAGACTACTTAGACCTCCACTTCAGCTCCCAACCTTACCTTAAGGCGAAAAGGGTAAGTTTGGGATCTCTATAAGAGTGTATTAATTCAAAAGTGGAAGTGTTCTGTGGCACAGTAGCCACTCATAGGGCTCTGCCCAGTAACCGTGGATCTGCCAGCGCCAACAAACTGCAGAGAACTCCCCAGAATTTCACGGGGACTTCACCGGCAACTGACAGCTTTACTGGTCATCAATGAGAGGGTCTGTGGTGTGTGTGAGGATGTCTAACAAGCCAACACAGAACTCGCGGCTCCTCCCAGGAAACTGCCCCTCCTCTGGCTTCGGCTCTTCCTGTACCAGATAGGGGTTCCAGTGACAGCGTTGCCACCTTTCTTGACTTCTCTCTTTCCCTCCATACCCATTCCATCTGCATAGCCTATGCCCCATCTTCGGAGCAAGTCCACATCTGCCCCCTTTTCTTTGCCTCCACCTTTCTTCCCTGCTCAGCACCGCCTAGGACAGGAGGACTGGTTTCCTCCTTCTCCTTCTCCCTCTTGCTCCTACATTTGCTTAAGTGTGTGGGAAGAGCTGTATTTTGCTGTTGTTTACACTGTTCTATATGTTGTGCATTAAGTAAAATTTATTATTCACATGAACAAATATTTAATACTTTGCTTATATTTTCTCGGCTTATTCTATCAATTGCTGCAAGTTTTTTTTTTTTTAAATATCCAATTCTGTGACATAACATACTTCTGTCACTTTTCAAAAACCACGCTATTGTGTACACATTTTTTTAAAGATTTATTTTATTTATTCATTTGTGCCCCCCTCCCCACTGCTTGCACTCGTTCGCTATCTGCTCTCTCTGTCTGTTCATTGTGTGTTCATCTTCTTTTTAGGAGGCACCGGGAACCAAACCCGGGACCTCTCATGTGGGAGGGTGGTGCCCAATCACTTGAGCCACATCGGCTCCCTGCTTGTTGTGTCTCTCACTCTGTTTTCTTGTTGTGTCTCCTCACTGCGTCATCTTGTTGCGTTAGCTCACTGCATTGACCCATCGTATCAGCTTGCTGTCTTGCCCATCTTCTTTAGGAGGCACCGGGAACCGAACCCAGGACCTCCCATGTGGTAGGCGGGCGCCCAGCTGCTTGAGCCACATCTCCTTCCCGTGTACACATTTTTTAGCTGTTTATTTTTTAAATATATATTTTATTAGAGAAGTTGGGAACTTACAAAACAATCATGCATAATGTGCAGAATTCCCATACAACACCCCTCCACCAACACCTTACATCAGGGGTTCTTAACCTTTTTTGTTCCACAGACCCCTTTGCCAGTCAGGTGAAAACCAAGGATCTCTTGCTAAGTCCACACTATACCACATATTATTTAATAAACATATCACATCCGCACCTACACATCCCCACAAGAATAATGGTTTTTTTTGAATTTCAATTCAAGCTCACGGACCCTTTGTTAAGAACCTCTGCCTTACATTGTTGTGGAACACTTGTTACAGATTAGAAGAAAACATCATCAGACTATTAACACAAACTATGGTCCATAGCGTACATTTGGTATATTTTTCCATACCCCTATTATTAACACAGTACCTTCTTTGACATTGATGCAAGAATATTACAATATTCTTTTATTACCTATATTTATATATAACTTATTTAACTATAGTCCATAAGTTACATTAATTGTATTTTTCCCATGCCTCTCCATATTACATGATCAGTTCTTATAAGTACTATGAAGTATTAAAACAGGATCATATGATAGTGACCTAGAGATGGATGCTACTTTAGGTAGGGTGGTTAGAGAAGACTTGAGGACAAGAAGCCAGCCATATGAAGATGTGGGGAAAGTTATTCTGGATAGAGGGAAAAGTGAATACAAAGGCCCTGAAGTGGAAGGCAAGAGGTTTCAATTTTATTCTGCTTTAAGAACCATTGGAGGTATTACCATTGTATTTCTTCTGACTTCCAGAGCAGACAGTGCTGGGCATATTGTCATAACTGAACAAACACTTATTAATTTGTTTAGCAATTGATTATTGGGTCAGGGACACTGGACAATGCTCTGGAAGCAGGCAGTCACTAAGAGGGCCTGATATGGCAGGGTTTAGGAGTGCCCTATTTGCAAGAGATAATTTCCCAGATTAAAACAAGGGGAAGGGAAGCAAGCTCATGGTGTTCTCTAGTCTTCACATCCTGTGTGTGTCATGAGAATGCTGAAATACCTCTATAGAGAAGAGAGCAAGCCTGCAACTCAGTACCTCCAATGAAAAAGGCAAAGTTGTAATTGGATGTCATCCGTGTCCAGCCTCTTGGGTATAAAAGATAGAAACAGGTCTCCTCAAGGAGGGGAAGCAGTGACCACATGGTGCTCCAGTGTTTGGCCATGGACAAGCCTCTTGTAGTCTGGCCATTGGGGAATGGGGTGGGAGAGTGGGGAGGAGAGAGGGGGTGAGGGGATTGGCTTCTGGAATCTGCTCAGACCTTTGAAATAGTTCAGCAATTAAGGTCCTACCTGATGATTACTGAATGCAATCTTGAGTAGAAACTAAAGGTGGTCCTTCTACTGAGAATCCCAGCTGTCGTCTCTTCTAAAAGAGTTCTGAATCTTACATTCATTGACTTATAAAAAGAGGCAGAGACAATGTTCATAGCAGCATTATTCACTATTGCCAAAAATGGGAACAACCCAAGTGTCCATCAACAGACGACTGGACAATCAAATTGTCGTCTATCCATACAATGGAATACCACTCAACCACACATGCTACAACACGGATGAACCCTGAAGACATCATGTTGAGTGAAACAAGCCAGACACAAAAGAACAAACATTGTATGATTCCACTTACATGAAATACCCAGAATAGGGAAATACACAGTGACAGAAAATAGATACCAGGGCTGGGGGAGGGAGGCATCAGGAGTTATTGCTTAATGAGTACAGAGTTTCTGTCTGCAGTGATGAAAATTTTTGGTACTGGATGGTGATGATGGTAGCACAATATTTTTTTCCACTTTTTTATTTTTTTAAATACTTTAGATTACATAAATGCTACATAAAAAATATAGGGGATTCCCGTATGCCCCACTCTCTACCCCTCCCACACTTTCCCACATTAACAGCATCCTTCATGAGTGTGGTACATTTATTAAAATTGATGAACACGTATTGGAGCAATGCCACTAAGCATGGATTATAGTTTATTTTATAGTTTACATTCTGTCCCTCAAAATTTTATAAGTTATGACAAAATATATAATGTCCTGTATCCATCATTGCAACATCATTCAGGACTATTCCAATGTCCCGAAAATGCACCCATATTACACCTGTTTTTCCCTCTCCCTCCCCTCAGAACCTCCGGTGGCCACTGCCTCCATATTCATGATAAAAGTTCTTCCATTGCTAGAATAACAATAAGTCTATAGTAGAATAACAGTAAGTCTACTCTAGTCCATCGTTCATGGACACTGTAAATTGGCATAACTTTTTGTAAAGGAGCAATTTTAGTGATTAAGACTGTGGGCTCTGAGAGCCAGACTTCCTGGGTTCTAATCCTGGTGCCACAACCTACAAGCTCTGGGACCTTGGACAAGTTATTTAACTTCTCTATGCCTCATCTTTGAAATGTAAATAAACAATTATACCTACCTCATAAGGTTATGTGAAATACATATGTTAATATATGTGAAGCCCTCACAACAGTTCCCAGCATATTTTGAATATTCAATAAGTAATAATTATTATTGGAAAACAGTTTGGCGATAAGTAGGGGGAACTTGGCCCTTGTTGGTGTCTGGGAATCTGCACCAGAGAAATAATTCATAAAGAAGCTCAGGGCACAAGCTTTAGTCAGGCAAGTGAAGGTAACATATATTTTAAAACATTCTTGTACAAATATTCTCGCTGACCTGATTTTGTAATAATCAGGGTAGGCTAAATATTCGCTATATTAGAAACCATGCATGTGTCCCCAGACCTAGTTTTTCTCCCTAGGTCTGGTTTTTAGAATGCTGGTGATAAACTAAGCTTGATTTATTATATGATCATCCTGTATGGGAAATGACTGTAACTCCGGGTATCTTTGGTCAACCTTAAGAGCTATAACAGGGGGTGGATGTGGCTCGGGTGGTTGGGCGTCCGTCTCCCATATGGAGGGACCTGGGTTCGATCCCCTGGACCTCCCAGTAAAAATTTAAAAAAGAAAAATATAGAAGGTGCACGGGTGCACCGCCAGGTCCCACCAAGCCACGCAGCAAGATGATGACGTAACAGGAGAGTGACACAAGGGAGAGCCAGACGAGACGCGCTGAAAAACCGGGAACAAAGGTGGCGCAGGCGGTGGGATGCCTCTCTCCCACATCAGAGTTTCTCAGGATCGAATCCCAATGAAGACAGAAGGAGAAGGATGAGAAGAGAGGGCAGGAAACAGACACAGAGAATTGCCCAGTGAATGGATACAAAAAGGGGTGGGTGGGGTGGTTAAATTGGATAAAAGTAAATAAATGAATTTTTTAAAAAATAAAAAAATAAAAAATAAAACATTCCTTAAAAGCCAGGATAACATAAATTATGAATGTCAGATCCAAATGAAGTACTCAGATGGCTAGGATTAGGATTTTTTTTTAAAGATTTATTTTTATAATGCTACATCTATTTGCTGTGCATTTTTCTGTGTCTGCTTGTTTCCCTTTGTCGCATTATCTTGCTGCACCAGTGCCACGCGGGCGTCAGCTCACTGTACCAGCCAGCTTGCCTTCACCAGGAGGCCCCGGGAATCAAACCTGGGGCCTACCCATATGGTAAACGGGAGCCCAAACAATTGAGCCACAGCCGCTTCCCCATAGGATTAGGATTGAGGAACAGGATACAGGGCTGACTGTTCCTTAGTTCTGATCCAACGTGATCATTCTTACTTTCTTATCAGTTTGGGCATTCAAAGGCAATATAGCTTGAGAAAAGATCTTCATCCAGGTACTAGAGAAACAAAAGTAACAGCCAGTGGTGAAAGGCATCAAGGCAAGCGAGGATGTAGATAAGAAAACGAGCAAATGAATGACAAGTTCAGAAGCCAGAAATATCTGAAACAAGTCACAATGGCATAGCATGAGCTATCTCAGGTCAGGACCGGGGTTGAGTCATCACAGATGTTGATAAACATTTACAGTTACTTATGCATGCATACATATATTTATGTGCTACTAAAGTAAATGTTCAGAGTTTTTGATTCAAATGTAACATGTCCAAAATTGAACTCATCATTTTTTTCCACCAACCCAAACCTTCTCTTCCATAATTCCCATTTTGGAAAATGGCACCACCATGTGCACAATTGCTTGAGCTGGAAACACAGGAGTGTATCTTGGTCCCTCTCCATCACTCTTCACATCCATTTGATTCATTCTTTCAATTAACTTTTACTAAGTGCCAGGCATTCAGCTAGTCTTTAGTGGAGCTTGGAGTTAGAGGGAGAGACGGCATTATTAAAATGATCTCGCTAAGTGAATGTACAATTACAGGCAGAGATAAGTGTTCTGAGGAAAAGGAGACTGACTCTGTGAGAGTGGCAATCATGGAGGGCTTCCCTGAGGAGGTGATCTTGTTAAAGATTTCAGACTCTAGCCTCTTTAAGCAGAAAGTGTTTTAATAAGGAGAGGGTGATAGACATGATTTGGTATGCTTTTTTTTTTTAACCATCAGGTGGTTTTCTTTTCTTCCACACAAGCAGTTTTCAGGTGGCCAAGACACAGCTTCTTTATTACAGTTCTGCCATTTTTACTTATCATGGGACTTCATCCTCGCACTAGGCTGTCTGTATTCCAGGCAGAAGGAAAATGGAAGGGTGAAGCACAAAATCTGTCTCTTAAAAATATAAATTTGTTTTGAATCAGTTTCAAATTTATGGAAAAGTTGCAAGAATAACTCAAGGAACTCCCATATACGTATAAGTCCATTTCAAGTTTCGCCAATTGACCTAGTAATGCCCTTTATAGTAAAGGATTCAAAGCAAGACATCTTGTTGCCCTCACTAGTCTCTTTCATCTGGAACTGTTCCTCAGTCTTTCATTGCCTTTCACGACTTTGACGTTTTCTAAGATTATAGCTCAGTCACTGTTAGAAAGTGTTTTAGTTTACCAGGCTGCTAAGACAAATGCCACAAGCCGGTTTTGGCTCACAGTTTCAGAGGCTAGAAGGCTAGCTTCCTACTGGGGTCAGGTCCTCTGGCTGGCTGGCAATCTTTGGGGTTCCTTGGCTTTTCTGTCACATGGCTGTGAACATGGCAGTGTCTTCTCCTTTTTCTTGTAGGTTCTGTTCACTTCCAGCTTCTGGCGGCTCCTCATGCCTTCTCCTTTCTGTGTCCAATTTCCTTTGCTCAAAAGGACTTCAGGGAAGCAGATGTGGCTTAAGCAGTTGGGTGCCTGCCTACCACACGGGAGGTCCCTCATTCGGTTCCCAGTGCCTCCTAAAGAGGACCAGTGAGCTGACGCAACAGGCTGGTGTGGTGAGCTGACGCAACAAGATGACTCAACAAAGAGACACAACAAGGAAATACAATGAGAGAGAGACACAACAAGCGGGAGCGGAGGTGGCTCAAGCCATTGAGTGCCTCCCTCCCACATGGGAGGTCCTGGGTTCTGTTCCCGGTGCCACCTAAAAAGAAGACGAGCACAAAAGAACAGACACAGAGAGCAGACAGTGAGCACAAACAACAGGGTGGGAGGAGAAATAAATAAATAAAATTAATTTTTTTTCTTAAAAGGACTTCAGCCATTTTGCACTTGATCTTAGCCAAAAGACTGAGAAGCGATTGACTTCAGCCATAGTGGATCAAGGCCCACCTTCATTCAGTCTGGGCAAACTTTAATAACATCTTCAAAAGTCCTATTTGCAAATGGGTTCACACCCATAGGATTGGGGGTTGGGATCTGAACATACCTTTTGTCGGGGACGTGAATCAGACCCCAACAGAAAGCTTCTCCATTTGGGTTATGTATTTTTGGCCAGTTGCTATAAAAATGACTGCAACTTATTGGGTGGCACATTATGGCTAATTTGTCCTTTTACCGGTGGTGCCAACTTTGGTCACTTGTTTAAGATGGAGTCTGCCAGGCTTCTCTACCATAAAGTTACTTTTCTTCTCCCCTTTGTAATTAATAAATATTTTGTGGGGAGATATTTTGAGACAATGTAAAATTCTATTTCTCATCTGACTTTCACCTACTAATTTTAGTGTGCCTTGATGTTTCTTATCCAAATTTATTGTTAATATGGTGGTTGTCAAATGGTGATTTGCAAATTCTGTCATTCCTTCTCCATTTACCAGTTGGCTTCTACAATAAGAAAGCACTTTCTCTTTCCTCATATATATCCATTTATTCAGTTATCTGACTAGGCTCATGGGTTTGTTTGTCCCAGATTAGTTAAGTGAGAGCCCCTTTAAACTGACTTTTATGTGCTTTTTCTTCCTTAAACTTTTAATTTTGAAATAATTTCAAACTTACAGGGCAGTTGCCCAGTATGCATTTTAAGGGAATAACTACCAGCCCTCAGTCTACCTCCTAAGTATTTGTGGCAACTGTTCCTTTAGATCATCCTCAAAGGGCGTTGATAAGGGCATTGATAGCACGCCTCCTTATTTAAAACATCTTGATCATATGTATCCAACATAGCATGTACATGTATGTGTCCATAATTTATATGTATTACCATCCTATCGGTTACATACACTAAAAAAACATTTAAACATTCAAATAATAGGATTTTACCTTTTATTTGTTAATCATACTTTATTTTATCCTAAAAGTGTTAAAATATTAGCACTTTAGTGAGAGAAAGATGATCCAATATGCTTTTTTTCACATCTTAGTTTAATACTGTGATAGAGCAATTTATAAGCCTGGTGCCAAATTTGGCTAATTTTGATACTTGGTTTCAGTGGCTGTCAGAGGCCCAGTGGAGGAAGTGCTCCTTCGGCTCCACCTACCAAAGCAAGCCACTCGGGTCTCTACTCCATCTGCTAATTGACAAAGAATTATTTTTTCACTGCTTGTTGACAAATGCACACTTACAAAGGTCACCATTAATGATTGTTGAAGTAAACCTGTGAATTCTACTTGATAATTCTGAATTTTTTTTGGCAGGCTTCTTATCGCATCTGATTAGATGGTGGTTGCTTTACCTTGCAGGGAGGCCAACCCAAGAGCTCTTACTAGGAGTTTGTCAGCTTTACTTTTTCTCGTTTCCTTGCGCTTGCATTGTTTTTTTTTTTAAACATGAAGTTTCTTTAGAGGAATCTTTTAAATCTATTTGTCCATTTTGGGAGGACAAGTTTAAACAAGGTACCACAGACAATATAATTTATAAACTCACTTAACTAAGCACACAAAAACTGCAGCGCGTCACAGTCTGTTGAAAGGGAACAGATTAACCAGGGCACCATAGTCATTCCTTCTGCTTCTTCCTCGAGATACCTTGAGTGCTGCATGTGACATGGGGCCTGGAGCCGTTTGGTATTGTTTATAAATTCCAAAACTAGATATTGGTTTGTGTTTGTAAACTGGTCTGTTCCTCTGGGCGTATTAGATTGTATTAGATTCAGAGGTTCCACTTTTACTTTATTAAATCAAAATTAGGGCTTTTATTTCACCACATTATCACGGCGTGCAGGATTGAGTCTCCATCCCCTTGGTGGGGGTAAAACAGACTCTCAAAGGGAAGTAAGTACGTGGAGAGGGAGAACACAGAAGCAGATATACAGAAAGAAAGAGTGCTCCATAGACAAGGCCCAGGGAAGAGAGATGAGCCTGATAGTCTACAGCTGACCTTGTGGACAGACCAGAGCAGCTGAGCCCGGAAAGAAACAAGCCCCTGGGAGAGAGACGAGCCTTATGCCAGCCTACAGCTGAGATCAGAAGAAGCTGGGACCACAGAGCCTTAAGAGGAAGAAGGAAGGCTGAACCCTCACAGACATTGCCTTCCATGTTGAGTCAACACGTTGCAACAGACTTTGGGTGAGAAAGTACCTCTTATGGCACCTTAAGTTGGACTCTTTAGGGCCAGGTAACTGTAAGCTTCTACCCCAAATAAATACCTTTTATAAAAGCGAACAGAGCTCTGGTACTTTGCATCAGCACCCCTTTGGCCAACTAATACAGGGCCCATTGATGTGTGAGCTGAGAGAGGGCTACCACACTCTATTAATCTAAACAGAAGTTCTAGTAGTTTCTCCCTGCAGTGTACATTGTAGTCCCACCCCAGCCTTCCACTAGAATCTTCTCGTTGGACTTCCTCTAGCTACTCATGGTCACATGACTCCTCCAATACAATTTAGAAGTCACTTCCTCAAGGAGGTCTTTTCTGAAACCTCAAACTGGTGTATATGCTCCCTTATGCAAAAATTATGTAGCCACTCGTCTGCAAGCTTCACAAAGGCAGATGCCACATTTAAAACAAAATTTCTCCCCCCTTATTGTGTATGCTGCCTGCTCTGTGTCTGTTAGTTGTGTGTTCTCTGTGTCTGCTCAACGTTTTTGTTTTTTTTAGGAGGCACCTGGAACTGAACCCAGGACCTCTCATGTGGGAGGGAGGAACCCAAGCTTGACCCACCTCCCCTCCCTGCTTGTTGTGTCTCTCTCTCATTGTGTTTCCTCGTTTTGTCTTTTCATTGCATCATTTCATTATGTCAGCTCGCCACGCCAGCCTGTCACATCAACTTGCTGTCTTGCTCATCTTCTTTAGGAGGCACTGGGAACCGAACCTGGGACCTCTGATGTGGTAGGCGGGTGCCCAACTGCTTGAGCCACATCCACTTCCCAGATGCCACATTTTTAACTGTTTCCTAGGACATAGTAGTAGCTCAGTACACAGTTGTTGAATTAATGAATATAGGAATGAGAAAATGAATATCTTTAGCGGTTGAGTAGCTTTAATTCTCTTACGTTTAATTTAAATTTAAGGTTCTTAAAATGACAAAGAATATGAAAAAGTCTAAAATATTTATCAAATTTACATTTAGCTAAGCCTTTAACATTTAGGAGCCTATATACAAAAATCAGGTGAAAAGCTATTTTTAGAATCTTGTGATGAATAAATTTACAATTTTAAAACATCAAGGGTAAGTGCCTATTGAATGTCATTTTTTAAAAGAAAAAAGGGACTTCAGCCTGGCTTTACAAAGTAATACATTTCCTTTAACAGTTTTCTAGTTAATGCAAATTATCTGGAAAGTTCAGAGCCCTGACGACCCAAGAATTACCCTTCCTTAATAACAAGCATAGTTTTTACTTTCAGAATTATCTGAACAAGTGCCAGCATTCTCCAAGTCATATTCTCTGTATGAAATGAACATTTATAAGTGGATCCTAATTAAATTTTGTGCTTTAAAAGAAGAATTGCAAATTAATTTGGTCTGCTGTTCCTTCTTGCTCTTCTTAATAGTTAGTATTCAGGCATAATCCTGTAGTTAAAATACAAACCACTTAACAATATCAATTTAATAATGAATTCAACACTCCTTTCCCTATATTCAATATTATTACTGATTAGAAAAAAAGAAATGTACTGATCTTTTCTTTTCATTGTTGAAAAAGAACAGAATGATAGAAACAGTATTACTGCTTGGCATCCATCCAGGCATTCATAAATTTAACAAATCTATTTAAAGTTAATTCCTCTTGCAGCATTCTTTATCTGATTCTTTCTTGTCTATTCTGGAAACTTGATCCCCCTGCATTTATTTTCACTCCTGTATTTTCTTCCTCTTCAGTACTGGCTGTGAAGTATTCAAACCTCTCCCATAAGGAAGGAAGGGAGGGAGGGAGGGGGAAGGAAGGAAGGAAGGGAGGGAGGGAGGGAGGGGAAAGAAAGAAGAAAAGAAAAAGGAGGCAGAGAAAAAGGAAGGGAGGAAATTTCTCTGGATTTTGTATTTTTCCTTTTAGCTATAGCTCTCATCTTCTGTGTAAAAACAGCCAAGCTTCTCCAAAGAATAGTTAACAGTATCTGTTTCCAATTCTTTACCTCCTTTTCACTCTTTAAATACAAGCCCACACAAATATACAATTGCAAAATTAATTTATTCTCACTGTAAAAACTTGGGAAATGCAGAAAAATGTAAAGAAGAAACACAAAATCATCCGTATGTTTATAAACCATAGAAAACTAGTTCACATTTAATTCATTTTGTATATGTACATACCATTTTTAGGTTGGAGTCATGTCCAGTTTTGAACTTTTTATGATATTAAATTAATTTTACTTTATCAGTATAAATCTTCAAAAACGTAACTTTTAATAACTACAAAATATTCTATCATATGGTTTTATAATAATTCTCATGACTTTCAGATTTTCATTTTTTTATATATGTGTATAATTTGTCCCCGTCTTTGATTATTTCCATGAGATAAATTTCTAGAAGCAGAATTACTGGGTTAAAATGTAGCAATATTTTAAACATTTGATACAAATTTTTAAATTGCTTTCTAGAAAGAGAATATTCATTAAAATCTTTATCACTAGAATATGAAGGTATTTGTGGCATTGCATCTTAGCATCTTATTATAATTTTTGCTTATTATTAATTTAGTAAGGGAGAGAAGTTTCTGAATTTAATCTACATTTCTTTTGTTACCAGTTTTATTGAACTTTGAAAAGTGCTTATTAGACTTTTTTATTTCTTCTATGAACTGTATATCCATGTGCTTTGCTGATTTTTCCCCTAATATTTTAGTGTTTTTACATCCATTTGTAAAAGTTCTTTATATATTAAAAGTCATGCTTG
>JAQZBX010093810.1:0-12106 GCA_029593785.1 Cabassous unicinctus | reverse complement strand
ATCAAAGCTTTCCAAACAAATATCATGGACCAACTTAATGAAGTGAAGGAAGAGATTAAGGATATTTAGAAAACACTGGGAGAACATACTGAAGAAATTGTAAACATTCATAAAAAGATAACGGATATGACGATGATCAATGGCACAATCCAAGAAATCAAAAAGACACTGGATTCACAGAACAGCAGCTTTGAACATGCAGAAGAAAGAATAGTGATGTGGAAGACAATACATCTGAAATCAAACAAACAGCCGAAAAGATAGATAAAAAGATAGAAAAAATCCAGCAGGACTCGGGGATATAAGTGACAACAAAAAAACCACAAACATATTCATTATAGGCACCCCAGAAGGAGAAGAGAATGGAAAAGGAACAGAAGAAGTGTTGAAGGAAATAATGGCTGAAAACTTCCCAACCATATTGAGAGAGATGGATGGGCAGATCCAGGAAACAAAGCACACCCCAAACAGTATAAATCCCAACAGGCCAACTCCAAGACAAATACTTGTCAAAATGTCCAATACTCAAGACAAAGAGAAAATACTCAAGGCAGCAAGAGAAAAGAGAACCATCACATACAAGGGAAGCACAATAAGATTAAGTGCTGATTTCTCAGCTGAAACCAAGGAGGCAAGAAAACAGTCGTATGACATAGTCAAAATACTAAAAGAAAAAATCTTCCAGCCACAAATTCTCTACCCAGCAAAACTGGCATTCAAAAATAATGGAGAGTTTAAAATATTCACAGATAAACAGAAATTAAGAGAGTATGTCAATAAGAAACCTGCACTTCAAGGAACACTAAAAGAAGTTCTACAAGTTGAAAGGAAAAAACAAGTGAGAGAGAGTTGGAGGAGAGTTTAAAAGCAACTAACAAGACAAAAAACAAAAACAAAACAACACATGACATATATTAACCCAAAGAAAAATGGCTGAAGTAAGAAATTTGTTACGAGTAATAACAATGAAAGTTAATGGACTAAATTCACCTATCAAGAGACACAGATTGGCAAAATGGATAAGGAAATATGATCCATCTATATGCTGTCTACAAGAAACCCACCTTCAAACCAGGGATTCAAGGACGCTTAAAGTGAATGCCTGGAAAACCATTTTACAAGCTAACAATAGCCAAAAATGGGCAGGAGTAGCTATTCTAATATCAGACAAAATAGACTTTAAATGCAAAACTATCATAAGAGACAAAGATGGACACTATATATTAGTAAAAGGGGTAATCTCCCAAGAAGATAGAACAATCATAAACATTTATGCACCTAATCAGGGTGCCTCAAAATACATGAAGCAAACCCTGGAAAAACTAAGTGGAGAAATAAATGCTTCTAAAATTATAGCAGGGGACTTTAACACACCATTATCATCAGTAGACAGTACATCTAAACAGAGAATCACAAAAGAAACAAAGGCTCTCAACAATATATTAGAGGACCTGGACTTAATAGACATATACAGAACACTACACCCAAATACAGCAGGATTTACATTCTTCTCGAGTGCACATGGAACATACACCAAGATAGACCACATGCTAGGCAACAAAACAACTCTCAATGAATTCAGAAAGATTGAGATAATACAAAGTAATTTCTCTGACCACAACGGAATGAAATTGGAAATCACTAACGGCCAGAGAAACAGATTAGGCACAAATATATGGAAGCTAAACAACACAATCTTAGACAAACAGTGGGTCAACGAGGAAATTTCAAAGGAAATCAATAACTACCTTGAAAATAATGAAAATGACAACTCAACATATCAAAACCTATGGGATGCAGTGAAAGCAGTCCTGAGAGGGAAGTTCATAGGCATAAATTCATATATTAAAAAAGAAGATAGAGCTAAAATTGAAGACCTAACTGCACACTTGGAGGAATTTGAAAAAACAGCAACAAACTAAATCTAAAGGAAGTAGAAAGAAGGAAATAACAAAGATTCGAGCAGAACTAAATGAAATAGAGAATAAGAAAGCACTAGAAACAATAAACAAAACCAAAAGCTGATTCTTCAAGAATATCAATAAAATTGACAAACCCTTAGCCAGACTAACAAAGAAAAAGAGAGAACAGATGCAAATTCACAAAATAAGGGATGAGCAAGGGGATAACACTACAGAACCCACAGAAATAAAGAGTATCATAAGAGGATACTTTGAAAAAATATATGCCAACAAGAATGATAATTTAGAGGAAATGGACAAGTTTCTAGAAACTCACAAACAGCCTACATTGATGAAAGAAGAAATTGATGAACTCAACAGTCCAATTACAAGTAAAGAGATAGACTCAGTCATCAAAAACCTCCCAACTAAGAAGAGCCCAGGACCAGATAGCTTCACAGCTGAATTCTTCCAAACATTCCAGAAAGAGCTAACACCAATTCTGCTTAAGCTCTTCCAAAAAATAGAAGTAGAAGTAATATTGCCTAACTCATTCTACGATTTTAACATTACCCTAATACCAAAACCAAACAGATACCACAAGAAAGGAAAATTACAGACCAATTTCTCTAATGAACCTAGATGCTAAAATCCTCAACAAAATACTTGCTAATCACATTCAACAACACATCAAAAGGATTATACACCATGACCAAATGGGTTTCATCCTGGGTATGCAAGGATGGTTCAATAAAAGAAAATCAAACAATGTAATACACCACATAAACAGATTGAAAGAAAAAAATCCCATGATCATCTCTATAGATGCAGAAAAAGCATTCGACAAAATACAGCACTCTTTCCTGAAAAAATACTATAAAAGATAGGAATAGAAGGAAACTCTGAAAATGATAAAGGGTATAAATGAAAAACCCAAAGCCAACATCATTTTCAATGGTGAAATCCTAAAAGCCTTCCCTCTGAGATCGTGAACAAGACAAGGATGCCCTCTATCACCACTCCTATTTAACGTTGTCTTAGAAGTACTTGCCCAAGCACTGAGGAAAGAAAAGGACATAAAAGGCATCCAGATTGGAAAGGAAGAAGTGAAAATTTCATTATTTGCAGACGACATGATCCTATACATTGAAAGCCCTGAGAAATCTACAACAAAGCTTCTAGAACTTATAAATGACTTCAATAATGTTGCAGGGTACAAGATCAATGCTCAAAATCAGTAGCATTTCTGTACACCAATAACGAGCAATCTGAGGAGGAAATCAAGAAAAAAATGCCATTTACAATAGTAACTAAAAGAATCAAATACCTAGGAATAAATTTAACTAAAGATGTAAAGGACTTATACACAGAAAACTACACAACACTCTTAAAGGAAATAAAAGAAGACTTAAATAAATGGAAAAATATTCCTTGTTCATGGATAGGAAGACTAAACATCATCAAGATGTCTATCCTACCCAAACTAATCTACAGATTTAATGCAATCCCAATAAAAATCAACACTGTATTTTTTAAGGAACTGGAAATACTATCCACAAAATATATTTGGAGAAGTAAGAGGCCCCAAATTGTCAAAGACATATTGAAGAAGAAAAATGAAGTTTGAGGTATCACATTACCTGACTTTAAAACATACTACAAAGCTACAGTTATCAAAACCGCATGGTATTGGAACAAGGATAGACCTACTGACCAATGGAACTGAATTGAGAGTTCTGATATAGATCCTCATATATATGATCATCTGATATTCGACATGGCCACCAAGCCCACTCTGTTGGGACAGAATGGCCTCTTTAACAAGTGGTGCTTGAAGAACTGGATATCCATATCCAAAAGAATGAGAGAAGAATACCCTCTCACACCTTATACAAAAATCAAATCCAGATGGATCAAAGATCTAAATATAAGAGCCAAAACCATAAAGACCTTGGAGGATAATGTAGGGAAGCATCTACAGGACCTTGTAATAGGAAATGGTTTCATGAACTTCACAGCCAAAGCACGAGCAGCAAGACAAAAAATAGATAATTGTGATTTCATCAAAATTAATAATTCTGCACCTCAAAGGATGTTATTAAGAAAATAAAAAGGCAGCCTACCCAATGGGAGAAAATATTTGGCAATCATATATCTGATAGGAGCCTAATATCCTGCATATATAAAGAAATCCTACACCTCGAAAATAAAAAGACAAACAAGCCATTTAAAAAATGGGCAAGTGACCTAAAAATACACTTCTCCAAGGAAGAAATACAAATGGCTAAAAAGCACATGAAAAAATGCTTGACATCCCTAGCTATTAGGGAAATGCAAATCAAAACCACAATGAGATACCATCTTACACCCATCAGAATGGCAGCTATTAAAAAAACAGCAGAATATAAGTGTTGGAGAGGATGAGGAGGAATAGGAACCCTCATCCACTGCTGGTGGGATTGTGGAATTGTCCAGCCACTGTGGAGGACAGTTTGGTGATTCCTCAGAAAACTAAGAATAGATCTTCCATATGATCCAGCAATTCCACTACTGGGTATATACCCAGAAGAATTGAAAGCAAAGACACGAACAGATATATGCACACCAATATTCATAGCGGCATTGTTCACCCTTGCCAAAAGTTGGAATTAGCCCCGGTGCCCATCAAGAGATGAATGGATAAGCAAAAGGTGGTACATAGATACAATGGAATATTATTCAGCTGTTAGAAGGAATAAAGTGCTAACACATGGAATTACATGGATAAATCTTGAAGACCTTATGTTGAGTGAAGCAAGCCAGGCATTGAAGGATGAACAGTTTATGACCTCATTGATTTGAATTGAGGAAAGTTAACAGTTTCTGAGAACCACTGACTGAAAGATAGGCTAACAAGGGAGAGAGAGAGAAGTGTAGGTTGTGAGCCATCACCCATATGGACATTATCTATGTTAAATTGAAAGAGTATAGTTACATATTGAAGGATAGGACAGGTGGGTAGAGATTTTACTGGGTTCGGTGGTGCAGGATTAACAGGTGGGTAGATTAGGAAGGGCAGGTTAGAACACCCAGGGTATGTAACTATGCATCTTGTCATCCCATGAGCCAAGACAGGGAAGAGTCATATGCCCCAGGGGGTGGGGAGGAAGGAACAGAAAAGATCAAATGGGGTATTTAGTGGTCATGGGAAATATTCTTCATTACCTTACAGTAATGGACACAGGACATGGTAAATATCACCAAAAAATATTAAACTGTACAGTCTAAATTGTAAACTATACTGTAAACCATTGACAATTTATAGTTGCTATATTTTACTATGTGTATAACAGTTATAACAATGGTAACATCCATAAAAAAAAAAAGGTTTTAATATGTGTTGGGAAGGGGAAGGGAGGTTGGGTATGTGGGTGTCTCTAGTATTCCATGTGTGACTTTGCTGTGACCTAAATCTTCTTTGAATATTAAATTGAAATTTGGGAGACACTGGGGAATGAGAGGGGGAAGGTGTCACGGTACACTGGACATCGATAATACAGTGATAAAAGGAAAAAATAATAATTTCTTTTAAAAAGGATTTTCTTTTGTTTTATTTCCCCATTTTTTCAAATGTCACAATCCGCTAATTATATTTTATTTTTAGTTTAGTTTCTTTTTTCTTCTTCTGAGTTTCCTTGTACTTATCTCTTGCCTTTAAACTTATTATTATTTCTTTTTCCTATTAATTGTATTTTGTTATTATATGGGCTTCATGTTCAAGGAAGGTTTAGATCACAGAAGGGTGACAAGGGGGGCTGCAGAGGATCATTGGTGGGGGTTGTCTGGAATGGGGGATTCATGGGAATAAGTCCATCTGAATATACATGAAAGATATATAAAATTGTTCAAATAATCAAGGGATGGGGCATGGTCACGGTGGGTAGACAATTACTCAATAAATGAGGGAATCTGAATTCCCAGCCTGGAGAGCTCTGCTACATTCCCCAAGGGAGCAGCAACAGTACCCTGAGTGCAGAGGAAGTGTCTGGCAAAAGAGGATGGCCCACTGATTGGTTCTTGTTATTGAGGACTAGCCTTATGAGTATTTGCTCTTCTAATTGAAAATTAGCCTACTGTTATGGGGTGCCTAAGGGTTGCCACCTGAAAGCCTCCTTGTTGCTCAAATGTGGCCTCTGTCTAAGCCAAACTCAGCATTTGAATGCATTACCTTCCCCCGCAACATGAGACATGCCTCCCGGGGATGAGCCTCCCTGGCAACGAGGAATTAATAACAAGTGCCAACTGGCAACACGATTGGAAAAAGACCTTGAATAAAAGGGGGAAAAGGTAAAGAGAAATGAGTTCACATGGCTAAGTGACTTCAAAGAGAGTCGGGAGGTCATCCCAGAGGTAATGCTTACGCACACCTTAGTAGGATCTCATAGAACACCAAAGTGGATATCACTCAACACAGAGGGACCTCTGAGGGCTCTGGAGACACCCAGGTCCAATATAAGTGGGGATAGCCCCAGAGATTGATGCCTAATTATTGGACTCTTCATTGGAATTTGTGCTCCTGAGAGTGACAGAGTTGAACTCAAATAAGTCCTCCCTGCACATGGTCCATCAGTCCCTTCTATTCAAACCTATATGTGATGCTGGAGTTGTTAGGTGTACTTCTAGAGACGGAAGCCTCTGGCCTACATATGTGCCAGCTGTGCCTGGAATTTTGGTGGAGCTGCAACTCCTACCCTACAGGTCAATGGAATCATCCAAATAACCAGGCGAGGAGACAACAATGGGCAACAGCCCTCCCAAGGAATGGAGAGGGCCTGCAGCTGCAGGCAGCATAATCCCATCCACTGTATCCATGGGATATAAGCCCTCTCTCACTTGGAGGTGGAGTGGACATCACCATCCCAGTCCCCTCAGGATTGTGGGAGGAGCTGTGGACTAGAGTGGACTTGGTGGTGTTCTGTTGTAGACATATTGTGATTCAAGCAATGGAAGAAATTGTAACAGTGAGGTGTAGCCAGTGGCCACTGGACGTTTTTGGGGCAGGGAGAGGAGGGGCAGTTGAAATACAGGGGCTTTTTTTGGGACTTGGGGGTTGTCCTGAGAGGCGTTGCAGTGACAGATGTAGGCCATTTGCCATCAGCATATACCATGCAGAACTGTGTGGGAGAGAGTGTGGTCTATGATGTGAACTGTGGTCTATGCTCGGTGGCAAGGCCCCAGGATGTGTATATCCATTGTGGGTGTTGTGCCACATGGAATGAGGGATGGTGGTGTGGAATGTTGTTGTAGGTTTGGGAGCTGGGGAACCTGGGAATCGCTGTAATTTCTGAGTAATATTTAGGTAATCTAAGCACCTTTAAAAAATATATATATGTATATATATAACAAATAACATTTATGTAAACAAATGCACATATATGCATATGTATTTATATATCATTTTACAAATATTGTGATGTATTGTGAAAAATTAGATTTTTACCCAGAATAAAAAATAAAATAAATAAATAAATAAATAAAATTTAAAAAAAAAAAAGAAAAATTCAAATGACACTGACCAGTTCTTCTGAGTATCGAAGGTCTATTAAACTTTTTTTCTTTCTCAATTCACTCATAAAGGTAGGTAAAACAATTTATATGTCAATATGCTAATGAATGTTTTTGATGCATATAGCACATTGTAGGAACATCTTTGATTATTGTAATTTATTTAAATATACTTTGAATCAATCTTACAAAGGAAAGCGTTTATTTGATGAACTGTGAATGAATTCATTGAACTGAGAATGTACAAAACCTATATAAGACATGCCATCAAACATTTTTTTTTAATTGCAGATATGATGTCTTACATCAAAATTCTCAAAAACATCCAGTCTTATTGACAAGTGTTTAGAACAGTGGTTTGCAACCCTGCTGCACATTAAAACCACTTATGGAGCTTTCAGAATATAGTGATGAGTGAGCCCCACCTAAGCCACTTGAATTGAAATCCCTGGGAGTAGGGCACAGACAATGTTATTTTTTCAGCATTCCCCCCATGAGTCTAATGTGTAATCAGGGTTGGCAACCACCAATATAGAATGCTTCCCTATCATTCCTGTTGGTCAACAATATTCCTTTCTCCAAACTCCCTTTTTTTATACTTTCTAACCTTTATAAAAAGTAGATGTGAACACTTTGCCTCCCCTCTAATAAAGAGTAAGTACCTGGAGGACAGAGCCTAGGTCTGATTTATCTGATTCATCTTTGTATTTCTACAGCTTCTAGCAAGGCACGTGGCATGTACCATGTCAAATAAATATTAGCTGATTGAATAGCTTAGTCTTGGGTCATCTGAATAAATCTAATAACAGGTTTATTAATTTCTTAAGCTCTAAAGTGTCCCTTCAATGGAATAGCAAAGCAAGGATCTGTGAGGAAATTAAAAGTGAAAAATTAAGATTAGTAATTTGGTGATTCCTGCCAGATAACAGCCAGAATCTAATTGCAGGTAATTTTGAAAGAGAAGAAATAGTGATACAATGGTTTTCTTCTAAGGTGTTCTGTAAAGTCTACACTAACCTTACAGTTGTCCTAAGAGCAATAATATCAATAAGTGGAAAGGTGGTTCTTAGGAGCTAGAAAGTATCAAAATCATAAAAACTTTTTTCTTCAGGAACTATAATAACTTATTACATAATTACATTTTGTTACATTAAACTAGAATAATAAATTGATTGGAACTGACCCAAATGAACACAGATGCTCATTTTTCAGTTGTCCTTCCATATCCTGCACTATGTCATTACCACTTTTGATCTTGTCTGAGCAGCTTCCTTGCCACACAGCTCACAAGTGGTAACTCTAATCAGATGAACAACTTGCTACCTGATGAACCAGCTCCTCAACAAGGCAGCTGTATATTCCTGCAGCAGTTGCAATAACTTTTCCGTTCCTGGTCATGGCTAGTTCCCAATCTTTTCTGTGTTATAAACAATTAAAATTTTGTAGGGTAGTTGTTTATGCACTAAGTCATCCAAATACTGCATTTAAGATTTTCATCATATTCTCACAGCTCCTATGTGTTTTATAACTAGCTTAATGTTTTTAAGGCAATTCACTGTCTTTTACACAAAGGGATTTAAAAGGGAAATTTCAATCACTATCATAAATAAAAGTTACCTATAAAAGGACATATGTAAATTTTAAAGTAAAACATGCCTGTCCATCTCACATACCACCAATAGTATGAGTTCAAACAATCACCACGCCAAATCATTGTCCTTAATTATCAGTTGCATTATATCACATGATACTGCCAAATATCATGCTGTTGCAAAAATACCTCAATTTAGAAATATCTCTATATTTTAATTAACGCAGGGTAAATTTAGGTGAGTAGGCAAAAGTCAGGTGTAATTTCTGGATATTTCCAGGCTTGTGAGGATGTGAGTATTAAACTTCAGTAAATTGTATGAAAAGGAGGCGTATGGGACTCCAGAGAAGTCTCTTTGGAAGTATATTTACCAATGACCAAGCTGAGTTTATAACATCCAGGCAGATAGCTATCAGGGTATTGAACACCTTAGCATTTATCACAGTTTGTAATCATTTATTTACATGTCTATTTTTCTTTTATTTGCTGGTTTATTAATAGTCTCTAGAACCACCAGCCAAGTTCTATGAGAGGAGACATATGCACTGTTACGATCCCAGTGATTGGCACATAGTAATTGCTAAATTAATATCTCTCAAATATATGATTAAATATTCTTTCACTCTTTTAAAAATCTCCTCTTCCAAAGCGAGTGTCCTCTTTCCTCATGTTATACTGTGATCTGATCTCTAAAGTTTTAAACACCATTATGTACCTCTTACAGCAACCCCCAGCTCCTCATAGTTACCTTTTCCCACCACCTATAAAATCCTTGCCAGCAAGCACTCGATGATAGTACTTCTCTATTCAGGCAAACATCTTGCAGCCTTTTGGGGCCCAGATCTTAGATTCTCAGAAGGACACACCATGGAAGGGGGTGGTGACTATAAGACACATTTCACCAAGTTACATTATAATCTGAAGCAAAACTAAGTACAGGATTGTCTTGACTTTCTGAACTCAAGAATAAAAATGATAGAAGACCTGGCATGTATCCTAAGTGATTTAGCAAGGAGCTTCCATTGCTGAAATCGTATCTTAAACGTTTCTCCCCACTCTCCATTCATCCTTATTCTGTCATCACTGACATCACCCTAACAAAGACGCAGCCAGGAAAACTAGGGCAATGTAGTGACACTAACAGAGAGGGCAGGGGAGAGGATAACGGTGTGGTGGGGTAAGAGGAGGCACACTCAGCTCTCACAATACCCATAAAAAAATTGTTTCTAATTCTCTGGCTATCACAGATAGAGGCTACTGCTAGCATTTAAGATAAGATTATTTGGTGTTGTGCTATCAGCACCTACACATTTTCCCTGCCAGGATTCCTTCTGACAGGCTGAAGCTGGAGGCATGCCTCAGGATTAACAGGAGCTACTGATTATACACTAAAGCTTTGGAACTGTCAGACTAATAGGATTAAGCAATACCAGATGCAGGTCCCCATTCAGGTTAAAAATGCACTTTTACATTACAAAGTCAGACAGACCCCTTTGAACATCCAATGAATATGGATGTTTTCAATTATCACAGTCTTCCACAGCTAAAGGATATGGTAAACTAATTCCTTTAGAACATCAGAAACAGAACAAAATAGGCTTCTTGAAGCTAAAATCCCTCGTTTCAGATTTTCTTTCATGGGGATAAGCAGCGGTGCACCTCACATAATTTATCTTATTACAAACAGAAAGAAAGGGATCTTTTTTTTTTAAAAGTGTAAAGTTTGTTTAAATATTTGAGAAACTCAGGGGGAAAAAAGCACTTTGAAATCAACATTTCTTAATTAATTTCCAAAAATTAATTAATTAATTTTGTCAAAAATACAAACATAAAGCATGACAAGCAAATGCCTAGATGTATTTTGGGATGGGTTTTTATTTCTCTATGCCTCGGGCTGTTAATGCACAAAGAGGAGGGGAAAAAGTTAAGGTCACTTAAAAAATGAACCAAATAATAACTGCCAGTAGAAAGGACTATTTATAAGATGTTCGAGTTGGCCTGATCTTATGCTCCAGGTCCTGGGAGGGAATGGGGAAGGAAAAGGGCATGGTGGCATAGTTCTATTTCCCTACTGCCTGAAAGAGTCTCTGCTTCCCAGTAGATAAAATTATCCCTCAGAAAAGCACAGAAGTAAATTCCCCATTGTTACCATTAAATGGGGTTGGTCATGGACATTAGTAGGGAATCATCCTTAAAAAGCTCATGTGTTTGACTGACTTGGAGTGGGGTGGGGAAAAAAATCCACTTTGTATCAGGAGGACTTCCCAAAGGCAGCTGTCTGAGCTGCCAGCAGGAAACGGAAGTAGTTTAACAACAATCAGTGCAAAGCAGATGTAAAATCATAGATATGATTCTTTGAAAATTCTAAAGCCAGTGATCTTCACATTTGGGCTGAGCAGTTGGTATTGCCCCTCCTTAACAGGCACTAGAATGATAGTGCCTAATCAAGCAATGCAGACAAACAAATTACATAGAAAATTTCTCCAATTAAACAAGAATCCCATTAAAACACACATACACACACACATAGCAAAATGAAAAAAAAAAAAGAAGGTGGAATGTATCAGGTTCCTTCAAAGTGTCCACTCTTTGGTTTTTAGTCTGCCTGACATGGTTTGTTTCTAAGACACTATATGCATACTTCCACCTAGGAGTCAGATGAAATCTATAGTTATAACAACAGAAGAAAAAAGTGACATAACTGTCAACGATTCATTGCAGTTCCAACATCACCAGTCAATGAAAACACCCAGATATCAAAGTGAAATTTAACTCCTTCCATTTCCCTGATGATCCAGATATCTGGAAAAACCTTGACCAGGATTTTCAACAGGAACTAAAGATGCTAGCAAACTTCTGTAAAAATTCCTTTCTTTTAAACTTTGAAAAAGTCACTTCTTGACAGAATATAATGAAAGAAATCATTCTTTTTTAACTGGACTACTTGGTATTCTTCTTTTTTCCCCTCTCTGTAAGTTCCCCAATAAATTAGAAAGATTTGCAGGCATCAAGAAAATTGTGTTAAATATGTATGTCATTCGCCTTTCTTAGAAGAAAATAGCAATTGATT
>JAQZBX010093809.1:0-12106 GCA_029593785.1 Cabassous unicinctus | reverse complement strand
TCTTTTAGCTGCACCCATTTCTGAAGAACATTCAATTAAACAATTCTGCTGGAGACCCAGTGATTTTGGATGAGGAAAGGAAATTGGAAGTCAGTTATGACATTCTTAACTTTTGGAATTTTCCAGAAGGTTTTGGACTTAAAGTTAAAGTAGGACATTTTGCTTCAGATGGACCTCATGATCAACAATTGTCTATATCTGCAGAGGTGATAGAATGGGCCATTGAATTTTCAGAGGTGAGCAGAACACAATGACAATGCTCTATATTACACATAATATAAAAATTTAGAAAATATATATGAATTAAAATATTTAAAAAATCTTGCCAGGAATTTTTCTGCCTCCTTCCTCCTAAGTAAATGGCTATCTGCTAAGTGAAAAATGTGTAATAACTCATCTTTCAACTTGAAAATTTTTTTAACCACTGTCATACAATTAACATGGAATCTTAACAATTCATTTGATTTATGTATTTAAAATTTAAATTTGTTGATGGTACAATACCCAAAACAAACTAATTATTGGAGCATTGTTTAAAGTTACATTAGTTAAGAACACATATCTATTTTCTTCTCAGACTGCCCCCTTAGTATGCAGTGAGAAGTGTATTCCTGGATTCAGGAAAACCTCTCAGGGAGGAAAGGCTGCATGTTGCTTTCTTTGTACCCCGTGCCCAGACAATGAGATTTCCAATGAGACAGGTAAGAGAAAGACCCCACCTCTCCTTTATATACCCCATTCCTATGGGGTATTGGAAAGAATCTGGAGGAAAATCTGCAGAGTCAAAATTCTTCCTTCCTTCATTTAGTAATTTAATTTTTATAACCACTAATATATCCATTGAAATGTCACTCTCTCTCTGCCCTGAATTCGCTTGTGTGAGTCATTGCTTCAGACCCACTGCAGGCAAAATTGTCTCTGGGAAAACCTTTGTTGACCCCACCACAGTAACCTAAGTTTCATTCCTAACTTGGAATTTAACTCATGGTATTATAATCACCTGCTTTCTATCTTGTTTGAAAGCATATTTATATTATACTGAAGTCTTAGATCTTAACTATCTTCAGTTTCCCTATGCCTAACCCTGTTTGAGACAGAACATATTCTGAGAAAACTTGTGATTGATTAAAGAAATGGGTATTTCTATGGTTTACAACATGAGGACAATATTGTTTACCTTCAATGAGTAGGTTTTATTTTCTGATTTTCACTAGTTCACAGGTGAGTAAGGGAGACAAAACTTAGAGACATTTTGTGTCCATCTTTAAAGGCAGCAGTAAAGTTCCACACAGGGACCTATGGACCAGTATTTTCATTGGGAGGACGGGTCTCATGGAGTTCTTCATAGATGCAGGAGTAGTAGTATTATGTAAGGCAAATGAAGGGGGAAATAAATTCTAGGCAGAATTATTATAAATGGAAAAAATGGCAAATCATCACTAGATGTAATGTCCAGAGATTCACAGAACTGGAAATCAAAGGTTCAATGTGACAGGATCACAGAGCATATTGAGCAAAGGGGATTGAGGCATGATGTTGAAAAGGGACAGAAGACCATTATTTAACATTTTTTCATACTATAATAACATCTTGAAATCACTCATATTCATGATATTAATGGTGGAATCACTTCTTTGTTGGGAATTTTCCAATTTTCATTTAGTGATTAACAATTAGTTTAACCTCATAAAATCATAAAATGCTATTATTTCAGTTTTTTGAGATATGTTCAACTGATTATAGATATTTTGGTACTATTTAGTATGTATGCATAAATGTTAAAAAGCTGAAGTTCTACATATTCATCACAAACTAAAAGAGTAACAGCAAATTAAACATAAGGAAAATAGAAAGGAGAAAATGAATATAAAAAGAAAACAATAAAAGACAAATATAGAGAGGATTTAAAAAGTTGAAGCACAGTCATTTTTGAATGGAATGTACAAAGCATGGGACTGTATAACACAATGTATCCTATGGTGGAAGATGGATTATTGTTAACAGAACAAATATGAGAACATTCTTCGTGAAATATATCAAGTTTATCAGACTAATCAAGGGTGTCATTAACCAGGTGGGTTGAGGGAAGAATACAATAAATGCAAGATGTTGGGTATAGTTAGTAGTAATATTTTGATGATGCTCTTTCATAGTTGGTAACAATTTTTTCACAACAATGCAAGATGTTGGTGGTGGATTAATGAATGGGAATCCCCTATGATGACATGTATAATTATGTTGTAAGTTCACAAGTTAAACTATACACTTATTGTTTATGGTTGTTCATGCATGAATGATAAACTTCAATATTAAAAGTTAAAAGAAAAAACTCTAAGGTAACTCTAGAAGAAGACAAAATTGATAAATCTCTAGAATGATAAATTAAGAAAAATTTGCAAATAATTAATACCATGATTTCAAGTTAGGTCATCCATACAGAAATTTTTTAACATTATAACAAGATAATATAAATAATTCATGCCAAGACATTTGAAAATCTAAATTAAATTCATAAATTCCCAGTAAAATAAGTTACTGAAACAGTTCTAAGAAAAAGTAAAAATCTGTAAATTTTATCTACTAAGGATAATGAATGCATAGTTTAAAACTTTCTCATAAATTTTAATTGTGACCAATAATTTTTCTTGGGAATTCTACCAAACTTTCAAGGAAAAAATAATATCCATTTACTCAGACTATTTCAAAGAATAGGAAAAATGTGAAAACTTCTCAATTCAGTTTATAAGAAGAGCATAACAGTGGTACCAAAATCTGTTAAGGAGATTACAGGAAAGGAAATTTACAGGCTGCTCTGTAAACATAAACTCATTTATTCTAAAAAAAACTCTATAAGCCAAATCCAGCAATATTTTATATAGGGGCTCTATCATGACAAAGTTTGGTTACTGCAATGTAATTCAATACATAGCCCCTAGAAAGGAGAAATAGTGATGTTAATAATTGCAGGAAAGCATTTAATAAAATTTAATACACATTCATGATTTTCAGAAAAGCAACAAAAATATCCCTTATCATGTAAGGAATAGAAGGGAATCATCTTTATCCCTTAAAGGATACTTACAGAAAACCAGAACAAATGTTAAAATTATGATACCATATTGAAAGCATTTCCCGGCAGAGATCAAGGAGCCAAATATGATCAAAATTAAAACTTCTACTAGACATTACACCTGAGGTCTTGCCCCAATGAAATAGTGGCAGGAAAAGAAGTGAAAGGAATAGTTATAGGAAAGATTGAAATATACCTGAATTTAATTATAAGTGACATTATTGTATGAATATTAAATGATAAGGTATTATAAATGCAGTTTTTTAGTGGTCTGAATACAAGTTAATATACAAGCTTATGAAATCATATAGCCAGTCAGAGGGCATTCTGGTTTTCTTTCTCTCAGTTCAAGTATTTAATTTTACAAAATATATTTTCTGCAATGATACCTTATTTATGTCCTTGCTACCTTCTTTTTTAAGCTTTTCTTTATTTTAATAAAAGTGTTAGATTACATAAAATGCATCGAAAATATAGAAGATTCCCAAATATTGCACCCCCACCCCATCCACAATTTCCCCATTCACAACACGTTGTTTCATTAGTGTGATACAATTGTTACAATTGAGTAACACATATTAAAGCCTTGCTACTAACCTTTGTCTATAGCTCACATTATGGCTTAGACTGTGTACCACACAATTTTAAAGCTTTTCACAAAATGTATAATGGCTTGTATCCATCCTTGGAATACCATGCAAAACCATTTCAAGGGCCCAAAAATGCCCCGTGTTACACCCATTCTACCCTCAGAACCTCTGGTGAGCACTGTCTTTATATCAATGTTACAAGGCCTTCCATTACTAGAATAATAATAAGGCTACACTTGCCTATAGTTGTATTCCCATCTTATGTTTGTTCATTTCTGAATCTTGAGGATACAGGGCTGGTGATATTCACTCTGTTTCTGATTGAGAGAGGGCTTAGATCCCATGGAAAAGATGGATGGAACTGTCTTACTGCTGTTGTAGATGCACTCTGTTTTTATGGGATAGGCATTGTCCATTATCACCCTTTTGTTAGTTGTTCTGGGTGACTGGTGAACTGGAGAATAGGTATTGGTTGCAACTCTGCTGAGAATTAGGGCTCAACTGGCATATGAAGAAATGGAAGATTTAATTCTCTGGGACAAAAATTTAATGGGTATAGTGCTAATTATATATTCATATAAAAGGGACAGAAGAACTAGTATAGGAAAATTAAAAACGAATCTAAATCTGATACTTTGGGGAAATAGATTATCATATACTCAAAGGTAAGGTTGGGATTCCAATATCCCATGGTTGTCTACCCTGCCTATGGTATCTATATATCTCTAGAGCCCTCAGGAGTAACCCTGCCTGAGGAAGTTTCCTGTGGCAGTAAGTGAGATCCTCCTGGATAAGCATAACCTTTAGAATGTCTCCAAACTCACTTTGAAACCCCTTAGCCATAAAAACTCATTTGTATTTAATCATTTCCCCTATTTGGTCAAGGTCTTGTTCCAAATGCATCACTAGTTGGTATTTGGTAAAAATCCCACCATGCCAGTGAGGCTCATCCCAAGGAGTCATGTCCCACATTGGGATGGTGGATAGTAGTGAATTAGTTCAATGAGTTTGGCTTAGAGAAAGGACAAATTTGAACAAGGAGGATTTCAGGAGGTAACTCTTAGGCAATAAGTATGACTACCTAATTTCAATTTTTCAGGAACAAGGTTCATATGTATACAAGCATCAGTATCAAGGGCCTGGCATATTGGACTGTACTCCTTAGCTAGGCACTGTCCCTGTACTCTAGAGACTCTTGACACTCTTTTAGAGAAAGTACTAGGACTCCCCAGGATGGGAATTCAATATTGTCTCAGTGATTGTGTGGGTCTCTACTGCCACAACAATACCCCATGAACACACGAACACATTCATATTCCATAAAAGGCGTGCCCAGCTACAACCCTCCCCACACATCTGATACTATGAACATTTGGCATTAATAATCCACCCTGCTACAGTTAAAACCGTTCTGCAACCCAAAACCTCCCCCAAAACAAAACCAAAAAAAGTAAAATAATAAATTATAATTAAAACAAAATAATTTTTTTTGCATTGTGTCATTCATCACCATAAGATCTGTTATCTTTTATATATATATTGACCATTTCTTCAGTTTGTTTGCCCAGTGTAATATTTTTTTCCACTTTATTTTCAAAGAAGGTTTAGGTTACAGAAAATTCACCTACAAAATATAGGGGATTCCTATATAACCCCTCCCACCCATATCTTCCCCTATCAACAGCATCCTACATGATTATGGTTAATTTGTTATAATTGAAGAACAAACATCGAAGCATTGCCACTAGCCATGGTTAATGTTTTACATTATGGTTTACATTTTGTACTGTACATTTTCATAGGTTTTGATAAAATGTTTAATGGCCTGTATCTGTTAATGCAAGATCGAGCAAAACAATTCCAATATCCTCAAAATGCCCTATGTTCCACCCATTCTTACCCCACCCCAAAGCTCAGAGCCTATGATAATTATTAAGTGTCAATTTTTGAGGAATAAGGTTCATCGTTTCCTGCATTATTATTGAGGACTTGAAATATTAGTCTGTTTTCTTTTATTATGCACTGCCTATGTACTTGAGAGACTCTTGACCCTCTATTTGAGAATGTAACAGGACTGCTCAAGGTGGTAGTTTAATATTTTCTTGTTTATTGTGTGGTTCTCCATCCACTGAGATGACACACTATGACAAGATGAACACATCCATAATTTGTAGAAACATACCCCAGGTACAACCTTTCCCACCTATCCCCCACCACCAGCATCCTGCACCAGTGACACTCCCCTTCTATGTTTGCCACAGAAACATTCCCACAATTGTAGTTTCAAACATAGACTCACATAGACCCAGAGTTCACCTCTTCCTTCCTCCATCTTTACCCTCAGTTCCATGGATAGTCCAGCTCAACTCCTCACACACTGCTCACCATCAAATTCTAGCAAGATTGACCCCACACACATCCCTGCACCACCATCACTTCCATCCACTGCCAAACCGAAATATGGGTTTTGCCCATATTGACCATCAACTCAATACACTATACTTCCTATCTGTCTCCTGATAACTATCTTCCAGATTCGATCACTGTGTGTCTGTTTAGTATGCTTACATTAAATCAGTGATGTCATATAATATTTATCCTTTAGCAACTGTTTTATTTCACTCAACATAAGGTTTCAGGAGTCATCCATGTTGTCAAATGTCTCAATACTACATTCCTTCTTATAACTGAGTAATTTCCCATTGTATGTATATACCACCTTTTGCTTATCCATTCTTTTGTTGATGGAAATCTGGGTTGCTTCCAAGTTTCAGCAATAGTGAATAATGCCACCATGAACATTGGTGGACATATATTTGTTTGTGTCCCTGCTTTTAATTGATGCATCATATGGCAATTCTATAGTTAGCTTCCTGAGGAACTGCCAAACTGTCCTCCACAGTGACTGCACAATTATATATTCCCACCAACAGTGGATGAGGGTTCCCTTTCCTCCACATGCACTCCAATGCTTGTACTTCTCTGCTTTTTAAATAGCAGCCAGTCTAACGGGTATTAGATGATATCACACTGTAGCTTAAATTTCTATTTCCCTACTAGGTAGTGATCCTGAGCATCATTTCATGTACATTTTATCCATTTTATTTCCTCTTTAGAAAAACATCTATTCAAATATCTTGCCCATTTTTATTGTTTTTTTTTCTTGTCTTTATATTTTTGAGATGTAGGATTTTTAAAATATATGATGGATATTAGGGGTTTATCAGATTGATAGTTCCCAAATATTTTCCCCCATTTTATAGGTTGCCTTTTCACTTTCTTGGCAAACTCCTTTGTGATGCAAGAGTTTTTAATTTTGAGGAGATCACATTTGTCTATTTTTTTATTCCTTGTTCATGCTTTGGGTGTAAAGATTATAAAACCCTTTCCTACTTTAACATCTCATAGATGATTTCCTACTTCATCTTTTAGGGGTTTTATGGTCTTGGTTCTTATATGTAGGTATTTGATTTATCTTGAGTTAATTTTTATACAGTGTATGAAATGTTGATCCTCTCTCATTCTTTGGATATGACTGCCTAGTTCTCCCAAAACCATTTGCTGAAGGGGCCATTCTGTCCCAGTTGAGTGGGCTTCATGGCCCTTTTTAATATCAGTTGACCATATGCATGAGGATATATGTCAGAACTCTCCATTCAATTCCATTGATTAGTACGTCTAGCTTTGTGCATATACCATGGATTTTGACAACAGTACCTTTGGATTGAACTTTAATGTAAGATAATGTGATTGTCCAATTTTTTTTTTTATGTTTTTGGCTATTGGGAACCCTTGCCCTTTGAAATAAATTTCATAATTGATTTTTCCAATTCAATAAAAAATGCTCTTGTGATTTTTATTGTTATTGTGTTAATTCTGTAAATCAAGTTGGGTTGGACTGACATCTTAATGATGTTTATTCTTCCAATCTATGAACATCGAATATTCTTCCAATCACTTAGGACTCCTTTGATTTGTTTTACAAATGTTGTGAAGGTTTCTGTGTCCATGTCTTTCACATCTTTAGTTAAAATTATTTGTAAATATTTAACTCTTTTAGTTCCCATTGTAAATGGATTTTTTCCTGATTTCTTTCTCAGATTTCTCAGTATTAGTGCACAGAAATATTTTGAATTTTATGTGTTTATCCTGCCACTTTATGAAAATAGTTTATCAGCTCTAGAAGCTTTGTTGTAGATTTTGTGGGGGCGTTTTACAAATAGGTCCATGTCATCTGCAAATAGTGAAATTTTTACTTCTTTCTTTCCAATTTGGATGACTTTTATTTATTTTTCTTGCCTAAGTGATTAGAGCAAGTATTTCTAACACAATGTTAAATAAGAACAGTGACAGATCTCAGAGGGAAAGCCATTAGGATTTCACCATTAAGTATGATGTTAGCTGTGGGTTTTTTATATATACTCTTTTTCATGTTGAGGTTTCCTTCTATTTCTATCATTTGAAGTGTTGTTTTTTTTTAATCAAGAAAGGGTGCTGTACCTTGTCAAATGCTTTTTTGCATCAATAGAGATGATCATGTGATTTTTTTTCTTTCGACCTCTTAGTGTGGGGTATTACATTGATTTTCTTATGTTGAACCATCCTTGCAAAACAGGGATAAAACCCACTTGGTCATGGTGAATAAGTCATTTGATGTGTTTTTGAATATTATTAGCAAGTATTTTGTTGAGGAGTTTAGCATCTGAGTTCATTAGAGAGATTGGTCCATATTTTTTTTTCTTGTAACTTCTTTATCTTTCTTTGGTATTAGTAGCTTCTGCATCATAAAATGAGTTAGGTAAAGTCCTCTGCATTTCTCTTTTTTGGAAGAGTTTAAGGAGGATTTGTGTTAGTTCATTCAGCAATGATTGGTAGAATTTACCTGTGAACGCATCTGGTTCTGGGCTTTTCAGGGTTGGAAGGTTTTTCATGACTAATTCAATCTTTTTACTTGTTATTGGTCTTTTATCAGTTTCTACTTTCATCAATGTAGATGGTTCATTTGTTTCTAGAAATTTGTCTATTTGATCTAAGTTATCCATCTTTTGGGCTTTCAATTTTTCAAAGTATATGATACTTTATATTTCTGTGGCATCAATGGAGATATCCCCTCTCTCATTTTTTATTTTATTTATTTGCATATTCTCCCTTACCTTTTTTTATTTGTTAGTCTAGCTAAGAGTTTGTCTATTTTATTAATGTTCTTGAAGAACCATTTTTCGGTTTTGTTAATTTTTTCTAGTGTTTTTAATTCTCAAATTCATTTAGTTCTGCTCTAATCTTTGTTATTTCCTTCTTTCTACTTTCTTTGGGATATGTTTGCCATTCTTTTTCTAGTTCCTCCACATGTCTAGTTAGATCTTTAATTTTCGTTCTTTCTTCTTTTTTAATATAGGCTTTTATGGCTATAAATTTCACTCTCAGCACAGACTTAGCTGCATACCATAAGTTTTTATATGTTGGGTTCTCATTTTCATTTGTTTCAAGTTGCTTACTTATTTCTTTTTCAATTTCCCCCATCACTTACTGATATTTAAAGCATGTGTTAGGTCAGAGTAGGTAAGCAGGGTACACATCTTTCACACAAAAAAAAACAGAGGAAATGCACAAAGCTATTTTGAAAGTTTGTGAAGACCAGGAGATTGTTGTATATCATCTTTAAGGGAAATGGATAGAGATATGGAGAGACAGAAATGAAAGCCATGAGTAACTTGCCTCTGTGACTAGGAAAGACCCATATCCCCCACGTTCAGGTACCTTCATAAAAACCACTGGCTCACTACAGCCAATTGAGAAGGGAAAGGAGGTCTGACTCCCTGAGAGGAAGAAGTTCTGGCAGAGACTGCTTTTTCTTCAGTGCGTTTGGCTAACTAAGCCGACTTTGAATCTCAGATATAGCTAGCCTGACAAGTAGAGTTTGAAATAAACACTTTTTTGGGGATCCTACAAAGCAAAAATTGTGGGACGGGCTCACAGCAAATTTAAATTGACATAGTTTCATGGGGGAAGGGATATATTGTGGGTGGGACAGATGAAATATAAAAAAGATTCCAGCCTGCACTGAAGTGGCTAGAGGGTGAGGGTAGGGAAGAATTGATCAGGGAGGCTATCACATCCACCCACTCTGAGAGAGAGAGGAACTGGGCCAGTAAGTGGGTGGACTGACAGGGACCTAACAGCCCAGAGAGAATGAAGCCAGGAGAAAGAGCTGGCAAACTATCAGAAGTTCAACTTGACTGGGGATAAAAGGGCAAAGAGAAGCAGACAATGCTTTTAGAAGTTTACCTAACTGATAGAGTGGGTGTGGCTCAGAGGTTGAACTCCTGCTTCACATAGATGTGGTCCTGATTTTAATCTCTGGAAACTACTAGAAAAAGGAAAAAAGCCTAACCAGAATGAGGGATAGTGGAGCGGAGAGAGACAGCCCATGAATGATGACCATCAAGCCTTGAAGAGAAGGGATCCAGAGAGTGATCCAGTGGGTTGTCAGTGACACAACTGGCATCTCATGAAAAGGAGCTTATAGATGGAGACTTCTTAAAATTTTTGGATTTGTTATTATATATATATAATTTTATTTATTTATTTATTTTTCTCCAAAACTAGATACCTTACATGTGGAGGGTGGGCTGCAGGGTGATTGATTGATGTGCACTGTCAGCGTGAGACAGTGGCTAAGAGCCCAAGAAGGAAATCTGTTTTCTTTTTCTTTTTTTCTGTTTTTCTCTCCTTAGATTATTTATTTTCTTTCTTTTTCTTTATTCCAATGTTACTCTTGCATCCCAGCTGCTCTTGTTTAGTCTTTATTTCTTTCTTCTCCTCTCAACTTCCTGGGCTTTTATTTTGTTCTATTTTTTCTTGTTTCATTTCTTTATTACACCTTTCTTATTCTTATTCCTTTTTATTTTTTTTTATTATTTTACACTCTTATTACTTATTATTTTCCTAGTTCTTTAAAGTTACTTTATTATATTTATTAATATTAAGGAGATACTGGGAGAACATACAGAAGAATTTTAAACATGTATTAAAATATAATAGATCTGATTGTGATGAATGGCATAATGCAATACATAAAAATAAACTGGAAGCACAGAACAGCATATTTGCACAAGAAAAGGAAAGAATTAGTGATGTCAAAGGCAGATCATCTGAAATTGCTTAGAAAGTAGAACAGATAGATAAAAAGAGAGAAAATATTTAGCAGAGACTCTGGGAAATGAACGAAAACGCAAAACAAAATATATGCATTTTAGGCATCCTATGGGGAGAAGAGAAGGGAAATGGACAGAAGGAGTGTTACAGGAAATAATGGCTGATAATTTCCCAATTCTTTTGAGGAATATGGATGTACAGGTCCAGGAAGTGAATCATGTTCCAAATCATGTAAATTCTTTCAAGCCTAACCCTAGACACGTACTTATCAAATATTCAAACACTGAAGACAAAGAGAGAATTCTGAATGAAGCAAGAGAAGAGATCCATGACATATAAGGGAAACTCTATAAGATTAAATGCTGATTACTCACCTCAAACTTAGGAGGTGAGAAGGCAGTGGTATAACATAATTGAGGTGTTAAAACAAAGGAAAAAAACCTGCCTGCCAAAAATTCTGTGAATTCAATATGGTGTTGAGAGAAAAGTTGGAAATTGATTTTACATGCAAAGAATAAAAAAGAAAGTGCAAATGTAGCTATACAAATATTGGACAAAATAGAGTTTAAGCGTGAAACTATTGTAAGAGACAAAGAAGGACACTTTATATTAATAAAAGGGGCAATCTGTAAGAAGAAAAAACAATAAGAAATATTTATGCACCAAAAAGGTGTGCCCTAGAATGCATGAGGAAGACAATGGAAACACTAAGGGGAAAAATAGATGCCTCTACAATTATAGTGGGGGACATTAATATCTCATTATCACCATTGGACATTACATCTCAACAGAGGATTACTGAAGAAAATGAGACATTGAATAATACTTTAGAGGATCTAGATCTAATAGACATATACAGAAATATTTCACCCAAATTCAACAGGATATGCATTTTTCTTGAGTCAACATGTATCATTCTCTGGATAGAACAAATTCTAGGTCACATTAAAAAGTCTCAAATTTTGGGACTTTGGGGGTTGTCCTGAGTGGCGAAGCAGCGACGAATGTAGGCCATTTTCCATCAGAATATACCATGCAGAACTGGGTGGGAAAGAGTGTGGTCTGTGATGTCAACTGTAGTCTATGCTCGGTGGCAAGGCCCTAGGATGTGTATATCCATTGCGGGTGTAATACCACACGGATGGGGAATGGATGTGTGGGGTGCTTTTGGGGATGTGGGCGGTGGGGAGCATGGGAATCCCTGTAGTTTCTGAGTAATATTTGGGTAATCTAGGCACCTTTATAAAATGTATATATATATATATATATATATATATATAAAAAATAACAT
>JAQZBX010093808.1:0-12106 GCA_029593785.1 Cabassous unicinctus | reverse complement strand
ATTGAAGGGAGACTCATTTTCCCTCTCTTGGGATTAATCTATTAAAGAGTGGCCTTCAGTTGGTTTTCAACAAACCTACCAAGTCCATGCTAACAGGACAAAACAGCCTCTTCAACTAAGAATGCTGGGAGAACTGGATATCCATAACCAAAAAATGAAAAAAAGACCCCTATCTCACTCCCTGTCCAAGAATCAACTCAAAATGGAGCAAAGACCTAAATATAAAAGCCAGGATCATAAAACTACTGGAAGAAAATGTAGAGAAATAGCTTAAAGATCTTGTGGTAGGCGGTGGTTTCTTGGACCTTAGACCCAAAGCACAAGCAACAAAAGAAAAAATAGATAAATGGGACCTCCTCAAAATTCAATACTTTTGCATCTCATAGGACTTTGTCAAAGGGTGGAAAGGAAGCTGACTCAATGGGAGAAAATATTTGGAAATCACATATCTGATAAGAGTTTAATATCCATGATATACAAAGAGATGCAACAATTCAACAATAAAAAGATAAATGACCCGATTGAAAAATGGGCAAAAGACTTGACTAGACATTTGTCCAAAGAAGAAATACAAATGGCAAAAAAAAAATACATGAAAAAATGTTCAACATCACTAGCGATTAGCAAAATGCAAATCAAAGCTACAACGAGAAATCATTTCATACCTGTCAGAATGGCTGCTATTAAAAAGACAGAAAACTACAAGTGTTGGAGAGGATATGGAGAGATGGGAACACTTATTCACTGTTGGTGGGAACGTAGAATAGTACAGCCACTGTGGAGGACTGTTTGGCAGTTCCTAAAGAAGTTAAATATAGACTTCTCACATGACCCGGCAATACCGCTACTAGGTATATACCCAGAAGAACTAAGAGCAGTGACACAGACAGCTGCATACCAATGTTCATAGCAGCGTTATTCATGATTGCCAAAAGATGGAAACAACTCAGGTGTCCATCAACCGAGGAATGGATAAACAAACTGTGGCACATTCACACAATGGAATATTATGCAGCTGTAAGAAGAAATGAAGTTGTGAACCATATGATGACATGGATGAACCTAGAGGACATTATGTTGAGTGAAGCAAGCCAGTCACAAGAGAACAAATACAGTATGACTGCACTATTATGAACTAAATATATTGTGCAATCTCACTGAGTTCATAACTTGAATGCGGGTCACCAGAAAATAGAACGAGGTTAGAAAATGGAAAGCTGAGGGTTAACTTGTGCAGAATTGGTAAAAAGGATGTGTGTTAATCTCTGGAAATGAATAGAAAAGGTGAAAGCACAACATAATGTTTATAACTGGCAGTGCTATTATATGGGTATGACAATGGTTGAAAGGGAAAGTCTACGGTCATGTATATTAGTAAAAGGAAAGCTAAAAATTGTAAAATGGGACTGTATAGCATAGTAAAACCTCATGTGAAATATCAACATGGGTAATAGTGCTTATATAAGACCATTTTTCTTTGAAACTGAACAAATATATGTTAATGTTACAAGATGTTAATATCAGACAAAAAATTATGCTAAGTGAAAGAAACCAAACACAAAGTACTACATATTGTATAATTCCATTCATATAAAATATAAATATAAATCAATTTATAAAGATGAAATTAGATTAGTGGTTATGTAGGATAGGGGGGTTGAGAGGTGACTGCTAAGGGGTATGGAGTTTTTGTTTTCGGACTAATGAAATACTTCTAAAATTTTTGTGGTGATGAATGCACAACACTGTGATTATAGTAAAAGCCATTGATTGTACACTTTGGATCAATTGTATGGTATGTGAATATATCTCAATAAAACTGCTTTAAAAGAAAAAGAGTGACATCACCAACCCAAACTCCTCAGGATTGGCGGAAGAGCTATGGACTAGAGTGGACTTAATGGTATTCTGTTGTAGACATATTGTGATTCAAGCAATGGAAGAAATTACAACAGTGAGGTGGAGCCAGTGGCCACTGGATGCTTTCAGGGCAGGGAAGGGAAAAGCAATTGTAATACAGGGGCTTTTTCAGGACTTGAGAATTATCCTGAGTGACATTGTAATGACAGATATAGGCCATTTTATATCAGCATATAACATGCAGAACTGTGTAGGAGAGAGAGTGTGGTATACAATGTGAACTATGGTCCATGCTTAGTGGCAAAGCCCCAGGATGTGTATATCCATTGCAGGTGATGTGCCACACTAATGAAAGATGTTTATGTGGGATGTTATGGGAGGTGTGGGAGGTGGGGAACATGGGAATCCCTGTAATTTTTGTGTAACATTTATGTAATCTAAGCATCTTTTAAAATATAAAATAATTAATTAATTAATTTTTTAAAAAAAGAAGAAAAGTGGCCTTGACTTAAAGCTAAAGCATGGAGGAATACATGAGCCATTTGCCCTACCTGGTAATTTGAACCTTTATGCTTAAGGTTTCTTGAGACTCAAAGTGGAAAATTACTAAGAACCTTAATCAGAACATACAAAGATATTTGCTATCAATAACCCAAATTCAAAAATAGCAACAAAAAATAACTATTTCTGGGATATACAATTTCAAAGATGTGCAGAAAAGTGTGGAAAGAACATAGGTGCATGGTTTGTAAAGTTTGATAAACCTGCACTGACATCGCCATCCTACCACATACTAGATATGTGATTGAGGCAAATTAATTTAAAAATGTGAGCCTCGATTTTCTCAACTGTTACCAAATTTAATGGGAATGAAAATTCTGCCTTATATGATTGTTATTATATTTTATAAGTATATTGTGAATGCCAACCACACGTCGACTATTTCAATGTGAGTCCTCCACCCCCACCCCATTAGAGTCAAATTATTGGAGGTGAGCCTTAGTTTTGACTGTGCAGCCAGTGACTCACAACATGGCAGTGCAAGGAACTTTAGCATCATATGTGCCAGGTGCTCGAGATGCAACTAGGCATGTAGATAAAATGTCAAAAACACCTTTCAGTACATGTAATGAATTTTTAAAAAATTCATTTTTAATGCCTCTTTTTTCATTTTTATTGCATTCAATTCAACAAATATTTACTGAATGCCTTGGCCATACATATTCATTCCCTAGTTTAGTAGAACTTCAGAGAGCTATTGCATTTTGATATGAGGTCAGATATTGGTGTTTCAAGTCCCTCCTTTTGACATTGAGAAGTTTTCTGTCCCCAACTCTGCAGAGTCAGTTTACTTAACCAATAAGCTCCACACAGGCACAAAGGAATATTATCAGCTTTATAGAATTCCTATGCTTTGCATATAGCAGAACAAATATTTATTCAAAGAAAAATATGAAAGAAAGGGAGGGAAGAAAGCAAGAGAGAATCAGTCAGAAAGAGGGATGGAGAGATGAATAGTTGGTCACATAGAAAGAGGGTAGTCAGACAGACAGGGACAAACAGACAGACAGAAAGACACTGTTACTTATCCTCTTGTCCTGTTATCATTTGATCACGCCAAGTCTTACCTACTTCACAGGGCTATTGAAATAAATATATTAAAAATGTGAGAAAGCATTAGGTTCTAAATGGTAATGAAGAGTGTCAATATTAAGAACCAAACAAAACCAATATTAACATGAGTATATTTAATTTTACTGGAAAAAAATCCTATAATCTGCATACCAAAGGCAATCAATCTTCACCCAAAACTCTACAAAAGAGGTCAGATCCATTCTGAGTTTTCAAGCTGAATTGGTTGGTTATTAATAGCTAACTCTCCCACATTTTGCCGAGTGACATTCATCTGATCAAGGAGAAGCTAGCAGGGACAAAGCCACTATTCCTCTCTTAGAATAAGAGAATAATTCAAGACAAAAGCTTCTTTGGCCTCCATTCCCTTATAAAGCCTTGGGGGCGAGTCAACGACACCTTACAGGCAGGCTCTAACGTCAGAATGAAGCCACACAACTCCCTCATACAAAGTAATAGGGGGACTCTAGTTCACAAGGCTTGCCCGTTACATGACTGGGATCCAAACCAGGTTTGGAAGAGGACTTGCGGTCACCTAAAGTGCCGGGACTGAGAAGGTTTCAGTCATCCATGGAAAAATCTACATTTTCAGTAACAAAACCTCAACTCTGCCTCCCATATCAATGAGCATAATGGTCTTCTCCACACCAGCAATTTCCTACCCATGAGACGTCCCTGGGACTTGGAGACGGTCTCCCATGCAGCCTCACTCAGGCAGGGCTGGCATGACTATGGATAGAATGGACACGTAGGTTTATTTTGCCCAGGACTCATCTGCTAGAGTGAGAAGAGCATGGCCAAGTTCATTATGTAAGGTGCCACTTTGACCTCAACAGTGGTATTACTGACAAATATCCTTCGGGCAAACCCACTAAACTGCTTTTCCAAAGCAGGTGTGGGCGAATGGGGGTAACCCCTCCATCCATCACCCTCATGTTTACCTGGACTGAAACCTAGACTGGAGGTGAGAGGCAAGATCTACAGCCCACCTCTGTTTATACTCGGGAGAGAGCCTCAGTCCACCTTGGTAATGTAAAGGGGTTAGCTAGACCAACTGATGGTCAAGGTCCCTTGTGGCTCTGATTTTACATATAGTCTCTATCTGTAGCCTAGACCCTCCACCCAGCCAGGGATCCAATGGTAGACACTGGCAACCAAAAGAAAGCAGCAACCACAGCTCAGGGTCAGGGACCACCAGGCAGGAAGCCTCTGGCATGTCAGGGCTGACCTCCTCTGCATTCTAGCCAAGTGAACAAGGATGCCTTGGGCTGCATTCTCAGTGGGGGTTCCAATGTGAAGGGCTTATTCCACTCCCTTTCCTTTGCTCTAAGGCAGCCAGAGCAGCCAGAGCAAGAAGCAACCCTATACACACAGCTGCAGCCGCCACCAGGGTGAGAGCTGCGGAGCCTGGTCATCCTTCAGTTCAGGATACACAACACCGAGTGCCTCCTGCACTTTGGCAATATCTCTGCCAATATCACAATAATGGCCAAGCTCTAGGCAGTGGAGGAGATAAAACCAATATCCCAGGGATATAATTCAATCTCAGCAGCCTTAAACAGACCAAGAAAAACAAATGTATTCTTGCTGGGCTCTTAGTATTAACTTTTGCTGACATTGAGTTTCATGATCTGTGTATCCAGAGTAGGGATGGGGTGGGTGATAGAAAAACAGACAAATCCATTTTTCCATATTGATATTCCATAAATTGGCTAAGATCTCTAAAGCTCCTATAATCTTTTAATTTTTTTTTCTCCAAAGCATGCCCAGAAGTTTCCTTTAACTAGAATAATTGCCTCTGTTTCATTGAGAGCTATGATGTTCAACTTGGAGAACTGGGTTTCAAAAGCAACCCTTTTCAGGCCAGCCTCTGGTCGTCAAAGAAACCTAGCCCAGGACGGTCGGTTACAGTTACATTTACAAGACAGAGCAGGACTTTCCTCAGTGGTATGAAATTAAAGTAAAAAGAAGGAGGCAATAGACTTCAAAAGAAAAGCCAGCACCTCTGCAAATGAAGGGGCTGAGAACAGTCCGGGTCACTTTCCATTTGTCATCAGGGAGCCCCCAAGACTGATTCCTGTTTGATCTGGAGCCTGTAGTTTTGACAAAGTCCCTGAACACGACCCCTAAATTGATTTTAAATCCCTCTTCAGAAGAAGCTAAAATGACAAAACACGCAGCACCCTTTAGAGACCATCTGCCAGAAACCACCCAACAGATGGGGGCTTAAAACTCCGTTAGCCTGCGGCCTGCCAGCCTTAGTTTAAACTTTAAGAAAATGTGCAGGTGTTCAGTGGGCCCCCAGGATTGCAGGTCTTTTTAGATCACAGGTTCTAATCAGGACTCCAAGCAAATCACTGTATCATTGGATCAGGGCAGGCCTGCAAGCCTCCAAGCAAGCACATTTCGTGGTTCATGCTGAGGTCTTAGGAAATGCAAAACCTCTCTCTCAAATCAAAAGTCCTTACACTATGTGTGTTTGTTTGCTTTTTCATTGAACACTCACAAAGAAGGATATCAGAGAACATTGGATTGTTATACTACAGCATGAAAAACTTAGGCTTACAACCCCAAATACCTAAAGCTTTCAACTTTTCCTATTTCCATATTGACTTCTTACATGACCTTGGGAATAGCAGGTGCATATGAGAGTATCTAATCCAAACCCACCATGCAGAAGGGGGACAGAGGATGACAAAGGTGGGACTACTTGCCCAAAGCTATGCAGGATGTTGGTGGTGGAAAAAAAGATGCCAGTAAGTGCAGTGTCCTTCCTAGTGTCTCTGCTACTCCCAGGCCCTGGCTGGCGGTAGAGACCCTAAGATAGAGGCAGGATGGACCAAGACAGGGGAAGCCTGCTGTTCCGGCTATCTCTTACTGGGTAACAGGCCACCCCAAAACTTAGGGCTTGAAACACCACCACAAATCCACAGTTGGGGCAGGGCTTTGCAGGGACAGGTCATCTTTGTTCCACTCTGAGTCAGATGGGATGTTGGGAGGTTGGGGCTCCTTGACTACACGTCAGGTGGTTAATGCTGGCTTGTGGCTGGGACCTCATCTGGGACTGTGGCTAAAACACCTGTAAATGGCTCTTCATGTGGTTGCTTGGATTCTTTGCAGCATGGTAGTTGGCTTCCATGGGTGACCATCCCGAGAGAGATAGAGAGAGAGAGAGAGAGAGAGAGAGAGAGAGAGTCAGGTGGAAATTGTGTTACCTTTTCCGACGCAGCCTCAGAAGTCACTCACTTCTGCTGCATTTTATCGGTTAGGCATGACTCGCGAAGGCAAGTCCATATTCAAGAAGGGAGTTAGACTTCACGTTTTGGTGGGTGGAGCATCAAAGAATATGTGGACAGGTTTCAAAACCACCACTTATGCCAAAGACTTCTTTTTCTACCATACAACTAAGGGGGTGCTTGCCTATTTAAACAATCACAGAGGTAAGCTTGTTTTACTCTGTGCACACTATGTAATAGGCATATTACTGGATGTTTTATATGAATTATCTCATTTCAATTTCAAACAACAACAAAAGCCAAACTTACTTCCTCCCCTCCCCTCAGGCATAATTGTTTTTTCAAGATCTGTATTTACAACCAACTAGTGCTTTCTAGATTCAGAAAGCTTTAAAAAATTAAAATTAAAAAAAAAGTTCACATTACATTTTACAGTAGAAGAAACCGAGACTCAGAGATTTGTTTCACCTCCAGGAGAAAACTTCCTTTCCTCCGTTCCTTCTCCAGGAATCTTGATCTGTTCTATCTGTGTTTGTGCCGAATTTTCTACCCAGCTTCTATGATTTGTATAAATTCTCTCCCTCACTCAGTGCCCCGTTCTCCTTACTCTTTTCAGTTCTGGCATCCTCATCTCTTGCAGCGGTTCAGTTTAGCCTTCCCCCCACTCTTTTTTTATTTTGTTTCTACCCTGGGGAGCCAGATAGGGAAGGGTGGGTCATTCCAGAAAAGTCCATTTTGCATTTTTGCTCTCTCTTTCCCTCCCCCTCCCCCTCCACACCCCTCCCCCTCCACACCCCCACCCCACCCCACCCCCCATCTCCTGGGGGCCCTTTTGCATGCCTCACTCCTCCGTGGCTTGTGTTCCTCCCCGGCTCTCTGTGGACTTGGGTCCCTGTGCATGGGATTCAATCTCTGCCACCCTCGGTGGCTGGTGGAAGGTCTCCGAGCCACTGCCTCTGAGCAACACCCCAGGCTGCACAGGACCGATGAGGGAGAGGAGGGTGGGTTGGGGACAGAGGTTTCCCACCTGATACTTTTCTTTCTTTGAGTCAGCATTTGTAGGGTCCTTCTCCAGTCTACTGTTCCCCAGAGTTCTGAACAAGTGGGAATTGTCCTTTTATTCACTCGGTCTCTGGGGACGCTTTCTCAGGGCATGTTATTAAGTCACCATGTTGATGAGGCCACCCCCTGACAATTCATTCCTGACATAAAGCTAGTGTTTGGACCAGGTCTTGGCATGCTACTTACAAGTATCCAAACTGTAGAGCAACTTTTATGATCCTATTGACTCTTGATTCTTTAGAGCACAAATAGGAAGGGATGAAACAAGGTTTGGCTTTGCTTAAGCTCTTTAAATAAGAGGATAACTTGATTTGAATTAAAATAAGCCTCTCAGTTTTCTACCCAGCCTTAGTATTTAATGCTGAACTGTTATTCCCATACAATTCTAGAATTTCAGGCCAGTTTTGGGAAGAAAAGTTCCTGTAAGTTTCCCCGTTGCTAGCTTTGAGATATCCATTGCACTCTAAGCTTTTTATGTTTTCTACTCAGTCCTTTTTGTTTGAACCATATCCCCAGTTTCTTCTTGCCTGGGAGAGAAAAAAAAAAGAATAGAGCTTGCATTTGCCAATCCTTTTATTCGTACTACAGAAGCACAATAGAAGAAATAAACTATGCGGATGTCTTCATGCTCAAAGCACCACAGTCCCTGATAAGTATCTGATACAATACTGTATTTTTCAGCATTTCAAGGTTGGCAGGTACTTTAAGAGGCCAACAAGTCCATTCTCAAAGCCTTGGCAATGGCAGCTGAACCTTCAGCCTCTCCTCTACCAATTCCAAGTCCTGTCCGGGCCATGAATGGCCAGTTCATTCATTCAATCCATGAATGGCCAGCGCAGACTGATAGGAAGATTCTCCTTATTTTGAATTTCAACTTTATTTCCTTCAAAAGTCCCTTTGGTAAACTAGGGAAGAAGGGGGTGGGGTGGGGGTGGGGGGAGATAATCCATTTCTTCTCTTCTAATCAATGCTTTATTCATGATGATATGTTCCCACTGTCTGAAACTTTTAAAATGTTTCTTTGGAAGCAAGGATTCTCAGGAAAGATCACTTCCATAGTCAAGTCTAAAACCAAATTCAAATCGCAGGAACAATTACCAACATGTAGTAGACATTAAAGAATAATTGTTGAATTGCAAAGTATTGGTGGCGGGGTAATGTATAGGAGCCCTATATGATGTTATACATGTTTGTTTTGTAAGTTCACAACTTTTACCATACACTTATGGTTTATGTATGTTCATGTATGAATGATATATTTCAATAACATTTAAAAACAAAAACAAAGAAAGGAAAAAAGTAATAATTATTGAACAAATGAATGAATGAATGAGTTTTCTCATACCAAGAAAAAGTGGAGAAGTTTCCCTCATATTCTTTATAGATACTACTGGGCCACCCTCATGGAAGATTCGTTTTGAAGTGAGAAGAGGAAAGGAGAGATGGCTATCCCACCTGGTGGACCAAAAAGAGCATCATCATCTTAAACCGCCCATCCCCTAGGTGTCCAGCACAAGGCCTGCCACAGAATAGATGCTCCATAAAAATTTCCAAGAATTTCCAAGAGCCCTAGGGACTTTTCAGCCCAAAAACTTCCCTCCAAGAAATACAAAAAAGAAACAAAAGAGCCAGCAAGATTCAAATATTAGTTCCCAGCAGACTGGACATGACTTCAGGTGTTCCTGAAGACTCAGAATTTAAAAGCCTCGTCCCCTATACACCTTTTCATCTACTGTTGATGCCTCAAGTTCCTTTGATGAAAAACTATAACCTGCCATTGATCACTCTGTTAAGCTTTTCCTTCTAAAGCATCAAGACCCAGAGGGAAGATAAGTTAACCTAAACTCACATGATGTGTAAAGGACTGCTGTCAGATCCTTTCTGGGAAGCTACCTGAAACCAGCTACAAACAGAAGAAAGGAGGCATTGAAGTCCTAAATCTCTGCTCCTCTAGGTGGTAGGAAGGAACTGATGAGATTGGCTACCTATCTCCACTGGGAAGAACAAAAAGGCAGTTTGGAAGGACATTTGAGTGGACTTAATTTCCCGGCTCACCAGTGCTTTGCAGAACTTTTCTATTGCCCTGTGTAAAACACACTGGGCCAAGTCTGAGTCAGGACCCCATGGGACGCTGGTACTTTTTAAAGCTCCCTTGGTCTACTCTGGAATGACACTTCCCACTCACAGGGTGGCGACGGAACTGTGAATCAGCTGCCCCCACACAGCAGGTGTGCTCCGCCAGGCACAGCCCTAAGGCAGGGCTTCTCCAGCAGCTCTAATGAGCATATGAATCACCTGGCCTTGAGTTAGAGCTGCAGGTTTAACCATTTCTAACAAGCTCCCAGGTGGTGCCCATGCTGCTGGACCCCGGACAACACTTTGAGTAGCCAAGGTCTATGCAATGAGGTGGGATTTTGTTAAACAGGCACAGTCCCATGCTCCTAACCTCAAAGGTTTTGATGCAGCGAATCTGAAGTGGGGCCCAGAAATCTGACACTTCATAAGCGCCCCAAGCAATTCAGCAGAAGGCAGTTAGTGGCCTGTACTTTAAGACATACTGACATAGAAGATCTCGTTGGGCATATGTCCCCTTACTTAGTACAGGGCAGAAACAATTCACCTGGCTTCCGCTCCTCTTGGCCACTTAGGACAGTGGCTCTCACACTTTAGAGCACATCAGTATCTCCTGGAGGGTCTCACCCTCGGAGTGTCTGATTCAGTAGGTCTGGGGTGGGACCCGAGAATCTGCATTGCTAACAAGTTTCCAGGTGATGTGGATGCTTCTGGTCTGGGAGCCACACTGTGAGAACCACTGGTCTAGGGGAAAGATAACCTGATTAAAATCACCAGAGAGCTTCTCCACGGCATCCCTACATTCCCGTCCACGTGATGATATGCCTTGGAGCCCCTGGTGAGTCTTTTAAAACAGCTCCTCAGAGCCTAAGCCCCCTGTCTGAGAACCAGCACTCAAAGGAAAAGGTCCCTTAATCCTGAATAGATGATAGAGGTAAATAGACATCTTCAGGGCCCTGGAGTGACACGTGGAACTGATTACCAACCAGCAGGGATCGGCTGCACTGTTCCCTCCATCCCTGTAGGAAGTCCTCAGGCCCAAACTCAAGGGAAGACCTAACAGTTGCTAAGCAAGAGGGAAGCTCCTCTGCAGGGCATGGGACCCCATTCTCCCTGTCAGTCCCCAAGGGAAATGGGGTCATGGCTTCCTGCATGGCCCACAAGGCCTCCAACCCTGTGAGCTCTGGCCTTTATTGGACCACGTAAGAATGGCTTCAGTTCAGCTTGGAATCTAAATGGAAACTAGGTGACACTTGCTCGTTCATTGACTTCTTCCCCAGATACCCACAAGGCAGGCAGAGGAGAAATGGGGCCTCTCCTTACACAGGATGGGAACACATTCCACCTAGTAATCGGAAGCATGGGCCCTCTTCCCTTAACACAGCTCCAGACTCTAGAAAACCCATCCAAGCCCGCATCTTCAGAGTACCCTTCGCCAGAAGAAATGAGGGCTCCCTGCCAGGAAGGAGCACACTAGCAAAGTATTTCAGGGAAGTGGCAGCAGCCAGAGAACAGCTGTCCGAGACAGCTAATGTGGGTCTGCACCCAGCAGGGCCAGGGAAGGAGTTTCACCTAGGTCCCACCTGCCCTTGCAGCCTCAGTGGCCAGGAAGGCATCTACTGGCTTGTTTCTTGGGAATGAGCATCTCAACTTTTTTATTATTAATCTGAAGTAACGATTGCACTCTCTGCTTCTCCTGCCTTCTGCCACCCTAAAGTTAATGCATAATGCCAGATAATTGGTTTCTGAGGCCTAATTCTCAGGACCCTGCCTGCATAGGGCCCCAACTGACCAGATCTGAGGGACAATTCTGAGGCAGGAACCACCTTCCATCAGGTGACTTAGGAGCAGGACAAGCTAGAGGAAGAGGCAGTACCCATGAGATCCTTGGGTTCTAGATTTTTCAGGACAGTTTCCAGTTCAAGTATTCTGTCCTCTTGTTCAGTCACCCAATCGTTGGTGATCAAAATAGCCATCAACCTTAGAAATACTATTAACTGTAAAATAACAACGATGACATTTATAGCTAAGATGCTTGAGCCTCCTGTGGTGCAAGTATTGTTATCCCAGTTGTAGAGATAAGGAAACTGAGGCTTACGCAGCTAATTGCCCAAAGCTACCGCCTTGTAGCCCATATCCTGCTGTCTTTCCCCCTCTCATGCTATACCAACACTGTAGAACGGTCCTAAAAGGTAGGAAGAAAAAAAAGGCTTGTCATCTGAGCCAGCTCTGCCAAGCACACA
>JAQZBX010093807.1:0-12112 GCA_029593785.1 Cabassous unicinctus | reverse complement strand
GGGGATTGCATGGATTCATTTTTATCATTTTATTTTGTGCTTTCTATTTACCAGCCCTGTTCTTTTCCATTAAACTTTGCCACTTACTCGTGAATCTTCCATTAGACTGAGTTTTCTTTATGCCCATTTTCCCCCTCAATTGGTTTTGAAATTATATTTAGCATTCTAATTATTTTCCTTTAGTATTAATAGTTACCCTTAAGTATCCTATTAGAATGTGATATATTGTACATAAAGAAAAATGTATTAAATCATAGACGTATAGCTCAAAGAAATCTCACCAGCTGAACAAATCCCTGAACCCCCAGCCTGTACTACAGACGCCCCCCTAGGCCATTTTTCAATCACTCCACCCCCACCTCAGGAACTGCTATCTTGACTTCAAGTATCGTTGATTTAGTTTAACTAGTTTTGTCCTTATATAAAGGGAATCATGCAGGATGTGTTCTGTGTCTGACTTCTTTTACTCTGCATTATCCCAGCATAGTGTGGTGGATAAGAGTGTCGGCTCTGGGCAAGTTACTTCATTTTTCTGTGCCTCAGTTTACTTATCTGTATAATGAGGATAATAATAGCATATAACTCTTGGGTTGTTGTAAGGATGACTTTGGAAAATTTAAAGCCTTTAGAATGGTGCCTGATGCGTAGGGAGTGCTGGGCACACGTGGTTATGATTCTGAGGCCACTGACAGTTTCTAGGCCTTCTGCTCACATTTTTTTTGGCAGACCTGGGAATGAGGAAGTGGTGGTCATCCCCAAGTTCAAGATCAGACGGGGAGCTGTTGCCGAGCCTGCCTTCCTGCCTCCCCTAACTAGGCCTCCCAGAGATGCCTGGGACTTCAGTTTAAGTTGAGGAATGAGATGGGCTTAGCTGCTTAATGGGGAGCGGCGTTTCCAGAGTCTGGAGCAGGGATGAGCAGACAGGTGAAATCCGGGGAATTGGCAGATGAAGGTCCTTCCTGTCTTTGTCCCCAGTGCTATTTGTGTCACACCCATTTCCCCTATTTGCTTTGGGATTATAAGGATTAAGCTTCATTCCCTCTTTTTTGTCTCTCCCTGTTGGTGGCAGTCAGCCAAACTCAAACCCCTTCCCTGGAGGAGCTCTGTGTCAACAAACCAAGTCGGTTTGTGTCTAGGAAGGATGTGTGATTATGCTGGAAAGTAATCTCACCTTCTTAGCATAGATTTGCCACCATGGAGAAGCAGCAGATGTCATCTGTAAAGATCTTGCATTTTAAATTTCTGGGTAGCCCCTGACTCTAACATTTGGGGAGTCTGAGATTCTCAGATTCTTATTCTAGTAATAACACTTTGTTTCTAAGTGTTAAGTGATGTTTCATTAATATGACGAATTTTTTAAATGATGCTATTTGCTCAGTTGTTGAAGGATGGATATACCCGATGTCTACAATTTACTTTGAAATGCATCAAAAGAACAAAAACAAAACAAAAACCCAGATGGATTGATGGATGAATGGATAAATGGATAGATATGTTGTAATGCAAGTATAGTAATGTTTAATATAGAATCTAGGTATATTGTAGTTCTTTTAACTTTTTCTATATTTTCAAATTGTCATAATACAATGTTGGAAAAAGATAATGCTATTGGCTTCTATGTCTCTTTGTGGAGGCAGATGGTTCCCTTGGAACAGATCTTTATCCTTCCAGAGAGTGTTCATGGGTTGAGATTTTCAAATGTGAGTTGAATCAGTACTCAAGGCCCTGGGGGGAGGGGGTAAGAAGGCCTGACAAGGGTTTTCCCTGCAAAGATCCGGGCTCAGGGCTTCTGCTGTTTACAAGTGATGGGAATCTAAAACTAGATTAAGCAAAAATGGGAATGTATTTTTAGGAGCTATGAGTTAGGTCAAGAAGAGGCAGGTGCTCTGGCCTCAGGCCTTCATTGATATCCTTAGGATTCTGTTTCTTTCAATCTCTTTGCTCTTTTTGACTTTATTCTCTGATAAGCTTTCTTCCTGTGATGCTAGGAGAGTTGCTGGAAGTCTGAGGCCTGTCTTGTCTGTGGGAGGCTGTATTATTTTCAGAATGTTTTCTTCCCTCTCACTGGTCCTTTTCAGGCGTGGCCATGCAACTTTCTTAGCCCGTGACTCCTGTTGACCCTCTTTTGGTATAAAAGGTCTCGCTGGGTTCCAGTAACCACTCCTTCCCTTTGCACTTTCCGGGCTAGGACTGGCAAAGGTTACTAGCGCCCAAGTGTTTCTACCATCCCTTGTTGGATTTCCCTTGACAATGCCCTCAACTTTATAAATAGTCCCATCATTAACTGTCAGTTACTCTATTTGGGTTTGACTTACCTTTCCTGCCTGCATCCCGACTGACACAGTATTCCATGGGACGGGTGTATCACAATTTATTTAGTCAGTCTTCTACTGATGAACGTTTGTGTTATTTCCAACCTTTCGCTACTTAACAAAGCTACAATAAATAAGCTTGCGGAGAGGTCATTTTGTACTCATTCAAACACATCTGCAGAATACATTATTAGATGTGGAACTGCAGAGTCAAATGATTATAATTTTGACTGCTATCGTCAAATCATGCTCAGAGGTTGCACCAATTTACAGCCCCATTAGCAGTAGATGAGAGTGAAGACTGTTCCTTTGGACTAAGTCCAGAGTCCTAAATGTTTGGACAATAGCGGGTGGGAGCTGCTAAGAGGAGTACTCAAGATAGGGATACCAGATTTCTGGCTAATAAGTCTAGATGGGTATCTTGAATAGTTAATTGAAGCAATGAGATATGTGATTGTATTTGTTCTCCATTTTGGAATATGTGGTCATAGTAGTTACAGAAGTTTTTGAAGATTCATATTAAAAATTTTTGATTCTAAGAGACTATGATTTAAGTACCGTGGTGTTAATATTTTAGGTCTTTGATACTGAGATTGTGGTTCCCAAGAGTTCATAAATCTTTAATACCAAGCATCGACGATTGTATAAGCCAAAGTTTGCAGTCTTCTCCCAAGAGAAAGTGCACGTGTATGATTCCAGTCTGAATGTGTGCTTGTTAGTGTTATTAATGTGTTTGTTATGAAACAAGACACATGGCTTTCCCATCTTCTTCCCCCAGTCAGTGGAAAGCAGCCAACAATTGGAACCGAAGCTGCCAACACAAGTCTGAAAATGTTTGTAACGTGATAACTGTGTTGCATAATGAAACACACCAGGCTCTAGAGGTTGAATTACTTCCTACTTGACTGTTATCGCCTGTTTCTAGAATGTGGAAAGGACAGAAAGGTTAGAAAAGAGTCAAACAGATCTGATTCAATTCTGGGTATGGCTACTTTTTAGCAAAGCGACTGTGAACATGTCAGTCAATGGGTCTGAGACTCAGTTGTCTAAGAATTGACATGATGGTTGACAGAAACTTGGATCCAACAGTGTCCTACACTCAATAAACCTGAGATACCAGAACTTCTTCAGCATGATTGAGAGAAATGAATCAAAGGGAGATAAGAATGTTGGAGTGGATTTATCATGTGTAATGACTCAATAGCCTCCTCCTTGCTACAGCTCCCAAGAGTGCCCAGAGGACACCTCCTTCAGTAAGGCATTGAGAAATACTTTGGTGAGGGAGCAGTAGTATCCTTGAAGAGGTCAGTTGTGGTTCTCTTCTAGGAAGAGGATGATTGGGGGAATGCCACACTTGAGATGGTCTTCCTGATTTCTGAGAATAGCAGAGACCCAGAGCCCAAGTCATAGTGCTTAACCAGCAGAGCTGAGCTAGGATACATTTCCTGAAATGGGCATCAGGGACTTTACTAGTTTCCTACGGCTGCTGTAACAAAGCACTGTAAATGTAATGGCTTCAAACAACATAGGTTTATTATCTTAGCGTTCTGGAGGTCTGAAGTTTGAAATCAGTTTCTTGGGGTTGAAGTCAAGGTGTTGATAAGGCTGGTTCCTTCTGGAGGCCTGAGGGGAGAACCTGTCTCCTTGACAGATTCTAGGCTTATGAATCTGTCATAAGCCTATGGCTTATGGTCCCTTCCTCCATCTTCAAACAGCATCAATCTAATCTCTGCTTCCATCATCACGTCTCTCACTCTGACTCCCGCTTCCTTCTCGTAAACACCCTTGTGATTACGTCAGGCCCATCCAGATAAACTAGGATAATATCCTTATCTCAAGATCCCTTAAGTTAATTCCATCTGCAAAGATCTTTTTGTCATATAGGGTAATAGTCACAAGTTCTGGGGATTAGGACGTGGACATATTTGGGGGGGAGGCATGACAAGGACAAAGTGTAATCAGAATGTTTTGACATGCAGAGAGCTTTTGGCAAAAGCAATGTCCTGATGCTAGGAAAACTGCAGAAATTGTGCCACCATTAAAGACTTAAAAGATAGCATCCCTATTGGGTCTGTGCAGAAGATGGATGGTTCTTGGAAAAAGGCTGGGTTACTGTAAACATAATAAAACAGTGACTCCTATTACTCATCTATTTCAGATGTGGTATTTTCAATGAAGCAAATCAACATCGCTCTTGGAAACTGGTGATGTACCTACTGCTTGGCACCTATTGACTTGTTTCTCTGTACCAATTTTTAGAGCTATGTCAATGTTTTTGCTTTTTTGTTAATATAATCCACAGAGACCTTGATCATCTTAACTTTCTACAGAATATCACATTGGCCCTCTACGTTAATGGTATACCTGATGAGTAAGAAGTAGTAAGTTCTATAGGTACCTTATTAAAATGTATATGAGGAGCAGATGTGGCTCAAGTGGTTGAGCGCTTGCTTCCCACATGGGAGGTCCCAGGTTCGGTTCCCGGTGCCCCTTAAACAGCAACAAAACAAAAAACAAACAAACCAAACGAAAAAAACAACTCAGGGGAACCAATGTGGCTCAGTGGTTGAGCACTGGCTTCCCACACACGGGGTCCCGGGTTTAATCCCCACTCCCCGGTACCTCAAAACAAAACAAAAACGTGTATATGAACCAGTGGGTAGAAGATAAACACTACAAAACTTCGCTGACATTTCTGGGCTCCAATGGTTGAGCACACATTGAGATATTGCTCCAAGGTAAGAGACAGGTTGCTGCACAGTGAACCACCTAGAACCAAAAAAGAATCATAATATTTGATGCAACTTTTTGGATTTTGTAGGCAACATATATCACATCGAGTGTACTGCTCTGACCCATTTACTGAATAACTGCTTTTTGGAGTAATGGCTAGAGGAAGAGAAGGCTCTATGAAGTCCAGGCTACAGTGCAAGCTATTCTGCCACTTGGGCTACATGATACAACAGAGCCAATGATACACAAAGGGATACTTTATGGAGCCCCTGGCAAACCCCAATAAGAGATTTAAAGCACTTCCAGGGTTTTGGAGCAAAGACATGCTCTCTTCTGCAGATACTTATTCTCTGGAGAAATAGATCCTAGCTTACTACTGTCCCCTGGTAGAGCCTGAGGCCTGCTCATGGGACATTAAGCAGCCATATGATCTGCACCATACGTGCTGCCCGTCATGAGCTGGGTATTTATTATCCTATCTACTGAGCCATAAGGTCGGATGTGAGCAGCAGCTATCTATTATCAAGTGGAAAGGGTGTGTGGATATAGGAACAAGTAAATTGAATGAGCAGGAAGTTCATCTTTGGGTGACATTGACTCTTGATGCATTGTCTCTTCTTTTTCCACTTACACCTTCAGGGGGATGTTTCTAATTATCAGCTGATGAAAGAGGCTTACATTTTGTTAAAAATCATATGCTGGCACCAACTGAAGATGGACTGCTGAAGCATTCCAGATTCAGTCAGAAGTGTCCCTGAAAGAGAGTGTTGGAGGGGAATTCTTCCAACGAGCAGAATATTGGCACTAACTCATGCGAAGAGGTGAATCATTTGGCTAAATTTTCAGGGAGTTGTAAAGAGTGGGATGAAAAGATTGGTAAAAAGGAGATCTGAGGAAGAGGTATTTGGATAAACCTCTCAAATGTGCATAGAACGCGACATTTTTTTTCCTAATGTGAATGATTTTTAAGAAGCTTCCAGTGCAGAGGAGGTGCTCGATGACCACATGCGGGGTGGCCCGTCCTGTGGATTTTGCTCAGTCTTTGTCCCCAGCCACCCAAGTGCTTCCTCAATAGGCCATATACAAAATAGTGGCAGGGGTGGAGGCTATGCATGAGCTGAGCAACATAGATTTAACCTCAGCAAGGCTAACCACCTGCCAACAGAAGGGACCAATGCTGAGGCAGCGATATAGCATCCTTCTCCAGGGGTATAGGCCAGCAAGGTAGTGGCAGATGGACTATATTAAGCTGTCTCCATCATGGAGGGGGCAACCATTTCTCCTAACTGAAATAGGCACATAATCTGCCTATAGATTTACCTTCCCTGCTCATAATGCATCTGCCAGCACTTTAATCCATTGATTTAAAGAAGGCATAATTGACAATTATGTTATACTGCAAAATATTGCTTCTGATCAAGGAACTTATAGCAAAGGAAGTGTGCAATGTGTTCTTGCTCATGGAATTCACTGGTATACTATGTCTAATCATCCAGAAGGAGTTGACCTGATAGAATGGCCTTCTAAAAGTTTTAAAGATTCAGTTACTGTGTCAGTCTTACAGGGTGTAGTATATGCTTTGAATCTGTGGCTGATATATGGCCCTGTTTCTTCCATAGGATTGAAAAATCAGTGGAGGATTTGGGCATAGCCCTTCTCACTAATAACTCCCTTGCATTTTTTCCCTTCTCGAAACGTCAAGCTTGGTAGTTTTGGTGGTCTTATTTCCCAAGGGAGGAAAACTTTCAACAGGGCACACAACAAATGGTTCAATTGAAAAGGAATTTAAGATTGCACTTGGCCATTTTGGGATTCTCATCGTACTGTACCAACAGGCAAAGAAACACCACTAGCTGTAGTGAATGATCCTGATTAGCAAGGAGAAATTGGGCTGCTGATCGACAGTTGGGGCACTGAAAAATTTATTTGGAACTTAGTGGATTATATAGACAGCCTCTCAGAGCTTCCATGCGCAATAGGAAATGTTAGTGGAAAATTATAGCAGCCACAAAAAAGGCAGGACCACTGAAGAATTAGATAATTCAGATATAAAATTTTTGGTCATACCACTTGGATAGAACCCAACCCGCTAGGGTTCCGGCTGAGGGAAAATGAACCATGGAATCGGTAATGTTGGTAGTTGTAGAAGGAAATACAAATATTAGCTGTGGCCTTGTGACATGTTACAGAAATGAGGACTATAAAATCTATGCAATATATTAATTATATTTTTCTACTCCTCTCTTTTCTCTTATTATTTCCTCTCAGGGTTGTTGTTGGTATTTACCTTTTTAATTTAGTCTTTGGACTAGAGAATACTTGGGTAGGACTATTTAAGAATTAAGAAGTTATCTATGGCTACAGTAATGCTGCATAAACAACAACATGAAACTTCAGCGGCATGCAGCAGCAGGTGTTTATTGAACTCACATCTGGGGTTATTAGACAGGTGTCTCTGCTCTCTTACCTCTGTGGATCAGTTGGCTCTAGGCTGCTGTAAGAATCTTGGCTGGGGAGACTTGGCTCTGCTCCTTGCGTTTCTTTCCTTCATCAGGGACCCTGTACATATTCTCATAGAGATGGTATAAGTGCCAAAGGGCAATTGGAAATGCAATTTGCTTTTTTAAGCATTTATTTGCATCACCTCTGATAATATCCCCTTATCCAAAGACTGCAACGTTACATGGACACAGTATGGGATAATATGCTGGGGCCATCATTGCAATCACTCTTTTTTAGTCCACCTTCTGGCCACAATTATTCATGTCCCTTCTACATATAAAATATGTTTATTTCCATCCCAGGACTCTCAAGAGTTTAATCCAATCATGATGTCAGGTTCAAAGTTCAGATTTTTGAAATCTATGTCAGCTCTGGAAGTGGCTCCTCCTGATCTAGAGTCCTTTGAACGCAAATGATCAGTCTCCTGCACAATAATATGCAATGATGAAGCAGGAGCAGGATAATTGCAATAAAGCCAGAATGGAAGGAAGGGAAATACATAGAAGTCACTAGTCTACAATGATTCTGGAATCCAGCTGGGCATATATGGCTAGGCCTATAACTCTGGGGGCTGGAATTATTCTCAGATTAGGCCTTTTTTCTACTCTCTGGGTGTCGCGTCCCAGTCCACTGTTTACCATGGTTTTGGCTGTGCACTGTAGATGTCCTTCAGTTTCTATTCCCTTCCTGGACACTTTGAGAAGTATTAGAAAATATGCCACTTTAGTCCCTTTCTCAGCCAACTTCCTGCCTATAGAAAGCAGGGGGCCTAGGAATATTTTTAAAGTTTGAACGGTCTCAGTCTTCTTTAGTCCAGTCTGGTGGTGCTTTTGCCAATACAACTATTTAAAAATCTTTATGGACTTTCTATGTATTTGAGCCAATATCTACATCCAAAATTGTTTTCAGGATAAGTATCTCTCTCTCTAAACTTAATTACTTCTAATTTTTGTGTGTCAGGATGTGATAGAAAGATGCACTTCAGATTCTTAGAAGGATGGGAAAATATATACCATGCAAACAGTAACCAAAACAGAGCTGTGGTAGCTGCACTAATATCATATAAAAGACTCTAAGCCAAAAATTGTTAGGACAATGAAGGTCAGTATATACCAATAAAGGGTCAATTCAATAAGTAGACATAACAATTATAAATATATATGCACCTTTCGGCAGAGCCCCAACATGTTTGAAGCAAATATTGACATATTTGATGGGGAAAATAGATGATTCTACATTAATAGCAGGAGACTTTAATACACCACTTTCAATAATGGACAGAATATCTAGACAGAAAATCAATAAGGAAATAGAAAATTTGAGTGATACTATAAACCAAGTAGACCTAACAGACATATATAGATAACACTCTACTCAACTACAACAGAACACACCTTCTTCTCTAGTGCGCATGCATCAGTCTCAATAAATTAAAAAATAGATTCATACAGTATATCTTCTCCAACCCCAATGGGACAAAGCTAGATATCAATAATAGAGGAAGAACTGGAAAACTCACAAATATGTGGAAACTAAGCAACACATTCTTTAAAAAACAATGAGTCAAAGAGGAAATCACAAGGGAAATTAGGAAATATCTTGAGGCAAATGAAAATGAAAACACAACCTACCAAAACTGATGGAAGCAGTGAAGGCAGTGCTCAGACGGAAATTTATAGCTGTACATACTTACATTAAAAAAGAAGGAAAATCTCAAATCAGATACCTACACTCACAACTGGAAGATCTAGAAAAAGAAGGGAAAACTAAATCTAAAGTGAGCAGAAGGAAGGAAATAAAGAAAAACTAGAGCAGAAATAAATGAAACAGAAAAATACAAGAATTAATAGAGGGAATCAACAAAATCAGAAGTTGGTTCTTTGAAAATATCAATAAAATCAACAAACCTTTAGCTAGACAAAGAAAAAAGAGAGAGGACACAAATAATTTAAATCAGAAATAAAAGGGGGGATATTACTTCTGAACCATCCCAAGTAAAAATGATTATAAGAGGATACTATGAACTACTGTACTCCAACAAATTAGATAACTTAGGTGAAATGGACAAATTCCTAGAAACACACAAACTACCGACACTGACTCAAAAAGAAATAGAAGAGCTCAACAGACCAATAACAAGTGAAGAGATTGAATCACTAATCAAAAACTTCCAAAGAAAAGCCCAGGAACAGATGGCTTCATTGATGATTTTTTACCAAAAAATTCCCCAAAGAATTAATATCAATTCTGATCAAACTCTTCCAAAAAAATTGAAGAGGAGGGAACACTTCCAAACTCATTCTATGAGGCCAGCATCACCCTAATACCAAAGCCAGATGAAGATTCCATAAGAAAAGAAAATTATGGACCAGTATCCCTTATGAATATGGATGCAAAAATCCTCAACAATATACTGGCAACCTGAATCCAACAGTACCTTAAAAGAATGATAGGGAAGCAGCTGTGGCTCAATTGGTTGGGTTCCTGTTTACCATATGGGAGGCCCCGGGTTCAATTCCTGGGGCCTTCTAGTGAAGGCAAGCTGGCCCGTGCGGCGTGGTGAGCTGACGCAGCAAGATGACTCAACAAAGGGAGATAAGCAGACCCAGAAAACCGCAAAAGCAAATGGACACAGCAAGCACAAGCAGTGGGGGATGTGGGGGGTGGGGATAAATAAACAACAACAAAAAAATCTTAGAAAAAAAAGTCTTAAAAAAAAAAAAAGAATTATACACCACAATCAGGCAAGATTTATCCCAGGTATGCAAAGGTGGTGCAACATATGAAAATCAATTAATGTAACACACCGCATTAAGAGTATGAAGGTAAAAACCCACATGATCTTTCTCAGTTGATGCAGAAAAGGTGTTTGACAAAATCCAACACCCTTTCTAGATAAAAATACTTAGAAAACATGAAGAGAAGGAAACTTCCTCAACATGATAGAGGGCACCTATTAAAAACCCAAAGCTAATATCATACTCAATGGTGAAAGACTGAAAAATTTTCTTAAACCATCAGTAACAAGACAAGGATGCCCACTGTCACCACTGTTATTCAATATTGTACTGGAAGGTCTAGCCAGACCAATTAAGCAACAAAAAGAAATACAAGGCTCCAAACTGGAAAGGAAGAAGTAAAATTCTCCCTCTTTGTGTATGACTAGATCCTATATATAGAAAATCCTGAAAAATTCACAGGAAAGCTGCTAAGCTAATAAATGAATTCAGCAAAGTAGCAGGGTACAAGATCAACATGCAAAAATCAGTAGTGTCTCTATACACTAGTAAGGAAAAATCTAAAGAAAAAAATCAGAAAAAAATTCAGTTTATAGTACCAACTAAAAGATTAAAATTTGTAGGAATAAATTTAATGAAGGATATAAAGGATTTATACATGGAAAATTATGAAGCCTTGCTTAAAGAAATCAAAGATGATCTAAATAAATGGAAGGACATTCCATATTCATGGATTGGAAAACTAAATATTAATATTAAGATGTTGACTCTATCCAAACTGATTTACAGATTCAATGTAATATCAATAAAAAATCCAACAATCTTCTTTACAGAAAGGGAAAAACCAATCATCGAATTTATATGGAAGGTTAAGTGCCCCCAAATAGCCAAAAACCAGCTTGGAAAAGGAGAACAAAGTTGGAAGACTCAAACTTCCTGGTTTTAAAACTTATTACAAAGCTACAGTAATTCAAACAGCATGGTAATGGCACAAGGACAGACAAATAGATGAACTGAATCAAACTGAGAGTTCAGAAATAGATCCTCACATCTATGGCCACTTGATTTTAGACAAGGGTGCCAAGTCCCCTCAATGGGGGAAGAATGGTCTCTTCAACAAACGGTGCTGGGAAAACTGGATATCCATATGCAAAGACAGATGGTGGATCCCTACCTCACACCATGTACAAAGTTAACTCAAAATGGATCAAAGACCTAAATATAAGAATCAAAACCATAAAACTCCTTGAAGAACATAGGGAAGCATCTTCAGGACCTTGTATTAGGCATTGGTTTATTAGTCTTTCCACCTAAAGCATGAGCATCAAAAGAAAAAATAGATAAATGGGACTTCACCAAAATTAAAAACTTTTTTTCATCAAAGGACTTCATCATGAAAGTAAAAAGACAGCCTACAGGGGGGAGGATGTGGCTCAAATGGTTGGGCATCCGTCTCCCATATGGAGGGACCTGGGTTCGATCCCTGGGACCTCCCGGTAAAATAAAGAAAAATATAGAAGGCGTGAGGGCTGCCAGGCCCTGGGAGCGGGTGAGCCCCCAGGCCCCGTGAGCGGGCATGCTGGGCTCCGCCTAGCCACGCAGCAAGATGATGACATAACAGGAGAGTGACACAAGGAAGAGCCAAGACGAGACATGCCAAAAAACCAGGAACTAAAGTGGTGCAGGTGGCAGAACGCCTCTCTCCCACATTGGAGGTTCCCAGGATTGAATCCCGGTGAAGACAGGAGGAGAAGAATGAGAAGAGAGGGCAGGAAACAGACACAGAGAATTGCCCAGCGAATGGACACAAAAACAGCAAAAATGGGG
>JAQZBX010093806.1:0-12097 GCA_029593785.1 Cabassous unicinctus | reverse complement strand
AACTTCATGATCTGAGCAAATCCAATGGAGATATTCCAATAGCTATTTAACATACTCCTTCTTATTTTAACTCCACATAATTAAAACTGTCAAGAACAACAAAGACCCGATTTATAAGAGAAAGTCCTGGAATCAAATAAAAAATTATTCTAGTTCAATTAGTTATGCTTGAAACTACTCTTGAGTTTCTTATTTTGAGGGTTTATTGAGTCCTTCATTCAGACAATGCTTCTGAGCACTGCTCAGTGTCAGGAGAGGCACTTGGGGAATCCAGCGGTGAACCAGGGAGGCAAGGCCTCTGCTCTTGCTAAGATAATTCCAGATAGAGGAAAGTGCTAGGAAGAAAAGGAAATAAGGCAATATGCTGGAGAGGCAAGAGGGGTTCCAGCCTAAAGGGGTGCCCAGGAAAACCTCCTCGAGGAGGTGATGTGTGGGCTGACGTTTGAATGCCAAGAAGTCGCTGGCCACGTGAAGACCTGAGTGGAGAGGTTACCGTTAGAGGGCAGTGGAGGTGCAAAGACCCTACGGTGTGTGTGGGCAGAGCGGAGGTCAGTGTGGCTGCCGCAGATCAGGGACGGGCAGAGCGGAGCAGATGGGTGGGGAGGTGGGCAGGGGTCTTTCAGGCCGCGATGAAGACCCTGCGTTTTATCGTGGGGCCATGGGAAGCCAGCAGGGATGCTGGGTCAGGAGGTGGAATGATCTGATTTGTGGCTTTGTGTAAAGCCAGTCCGCCTGCTGGGTGGCCAGTGGGCTGTGGTGGAAGCAGGAGTGGTCTCCGAGAGATGAGAGAGGCAGCTGTTGCCATGGTTCACGAGCAGTGGAGATGGAGAGAAGGGGATGACTTCTGGAGACAAGCCTGACAAGGCGTGGTGAGGGATGGGATGCCAAAACCCAGGGAAGGAGGAACAAGGATGCCTTCTGAGGGTTAGGAGTTCACTATATTAAGAGGAACCCAATGGGAAGTTCCTCCAACTCAGAATCAAAAATTTCACATTTTAGGGTTTGAAGGGACCCTGGAGGTCTCCCAGCTGGTGTCCCTGTCACAGTCTGGAATCACCTCCATAGAACGTGGCGGTCCTGCCCGGCTGACATGTCTCGGGTTTGGGGTAACTCCAGCTCTCATTGTTGGAAAGGTCTTTTTTCGTTTCCTCTCACTTTCCTAAAACTTCTACTCCCAGGTCTCATTTCTGTCCTCTGGGACTGTACCTTCCCTGCAACATAGCACTCATTTATTCCGTCAATGAAATATTGATTTATTGCACTATGTCTAGATGCTGGAGATACAGCAGTGAGCAAATTGCACAAAGCCCCTGACCTCAGAAAGTTTATGTTCTACTTGGTGGAGACAGAACCTCCCCACCCCCAAAAAACAAAAGCAATTAAGCATGTAATAGGCCAGATGGTGACAAGCGCTTTGGAGAAAAATAAAGCAGGGTGAGGAGCGGCCCACTGGTAAGGCAGCATCTGAGCAGAGACCTCCGGAAGCGAGGGCGCGGGCTGCCTGAACGCCTGAGGAAGTAACGCTCTGGGTGGGGGAGCAGTGAGTCTTATTTGCAGAGGGGGCAGGCTCCTTTTGTTTTATCGGTGCCTCTTCTGAAAAAGTTGATGTGCTCTTGGAAAGTTCTGTGTGTTAATAAAATATTTGTAAATCAAATCATTTTTTAAATGCATCAAGGGAACTTCCATCTAAAGTGACCCTGGAGTAAATGTGTCTGCAAAGTAAATAATTCTTTTTGCAATGTGAATAATTTATCTACCTTGCAAGTATGGATTTTCACATAACCATTGCTGTATTGTGTCTTTCTAAATTTTAATTATTTCTGAAGTGGGGCAGTTATACACCAGTGCTTAAGAGCCAGGGCTCTGGAGTCACGGGGATGTGGTTTTGAAACCCAGATCCGCCTTCTAACATGACCTTGGACAAGGTATTTAACTTTTCTGAGCCTCGGGTTTTGCATTTGTACAATAAGGACAACAATACTTAGAGAGTTGTGAGGATTACAATCACATAATAGTTATAAACTCTTTGTACAGTGTCTGGCACATAGTAAGTGGTGTATTGTATTGTCTGGTCTACCACAGGACTTTTTATTAGTTTATATATTTTTTAAAAAGGAACCAAGACGATATGCCTTGGGAACCTGTACACAGGTTCCTAACTGGCCACACACAGTCAGACAAGGGTCAAGGGCAGAGACCATAGATCCCTTAAATTGTTGCCTGTACTGTTTGTGTTCTGCAGAAACATGGGCTGAGACTGCATCTTCGAAAGCCCTACACTTTCACCCCCATGCTGGAAGAGGGCACAGGGGGCAAGGCGCCCAGGTCCCTTCTGCTGGGCACAGGCATGGCAGAAAACCAGAAGCAGATCTCCCAGTTCTCACGGAAGGATGCCCAGGTAGGGAAAGTGACCGACGACTGACCTCTTTTCCCATCATGAGCCTGGAGGTACCTCTTGGATGGAAATGGCCTGGTTAGAGTTGCCCTGGAATGCTTTGTCAAAATGCCAGGAGGGCTCCAGCCGGCGCTGGCCTTTGATCTCAGCCACTGCAAAGACAAGGGAATGGAGGAGGGTGATTAAGACCAGTGGACATTGTAGGCTATCAAACTTGTATGTGCTCAATATGAGGCCATTGTTAGAATGCTCTCCACACGCTAAATTTCAAAAGGGAACCCATGGATATGTGCTTCTACTGTGCCCGCTTCATATCTCTCTTGCTTCCAGAAAGAATCCCAAGTGGTTATCAATATTAAAGTACATGTAAGTCAAAAAGGAGGGAGAAAGAGAGATCAGAGACAATCAAGGAGAATAGAATGAGTTAGATCAGGAACTTAGGACAAGAGAGTTGCAGTAAATATTCATTCACTTTGACATCAGTCCCCTGGCAGCCAAGGCAAAAAGGGGCCATGATGGTGTGTGGGTCTGGTGAGACGAAGCACATGCATCTGATGGAGAATGCACATTATTTTCCTGGGATTACATTTTAAGGAATGTGTTGGGTTACTTTGTCTAGATGAGTCATGGAATAATATAATGGACCTGACATGAAGAGTTTTGCTGGTATAGAAAGTCTTTGGCCATTTCTTGTACCAAGCCTGGATAGCAGCTGAAGGTCTAGCATTCAATCATGGCCTGGTGAGGACATTTTTATAAGAACCTGGGCTGTACAATCCATGTATGTGGTTATACAAGCCTTGTATGGGGTTTTTTGTGCTTTAACCTGATGTTGGGCATGATCTACAGAGCCACAGACACACAGCATGGCTCTTCAACAGCGGTTTCCAAATCTGCCTGATGATCGGAATCCCCCGAGGAGCTTTGATTTTTTAAGTATTTCTCAAGTGATTCTTTTGTGCAGCAGGTCGGGGACCACTGCCCAACCCTATCCTCCAAATGCAGCCTGTCTCAGACGCACTAGGGAGGGTCCAGTGCGAGGCCAGGTCCCAGAACCTTCAGGATGCTGGCTGAAGCCCTGCATGCTAGTGACCACATGAGCAGGAAGCAAAGGCCACATCCTACTGTGAAAGTGGGTATCCGATTTCTGGCTTTATCTTTACATGTTGTCATGTTAAAGGCCCTGAGAAGGCCTGCTTTAGAAAAGGCTGCTTAACGTCATCTTCATCAAGACTTCTCAAATATGCGTCATTGTAAAACTTTTCTTCGGGGAACACATTAAAATTCCATAAGTGTATGAAAATAGATGACCCCCGGATCAAAAGCCCTGGGCTAGGAATCAAGACAGGGGCCTCCAGTGGGACAGCACCCATCCCGGCTCCTGTCGCCCATCAAGGCAAGAAAGGGTGAGTGTCGGTAACCAGGCTCAGGAAAGGCAGGTCTCAAAACAGGAGCTTGTAGGGTGACAGGATGCAAGCTGCTGTTACTGCTAATGACAAGGGGGCACATGAGACAGACATAAAGATTAGGGTGTGGAAGGAGAGGTCAGCATGCTGGAGCACATGGGAAGAGACCTTGCTTTTACCAGAAACATGGGAAAACAGAAGGACAGAGAAGAAACTTTAAATGGCTCTAGGACTTATCACAGAGACCACACTAGGATACTTGCCAGTTTTCTGTGGCTGGGGACTGGTGTCAGCCAGTATTGACCCCTGGTCCCCGTCATCACCCCGGGTGGCTCTTCCATTCACCCATGATCTCTCTGACTTCCCTCTTCCTGGTGCTGACACTGGCACACAGGTCTAGAGTTGGGAGTCACTCGACAGAGCTGAGCTGAGCCACACTGAGGCCTTCAAGACTCAGCTGTGGGGTGTGGCAGGCCACATGGGGGTGGCATGGAAGGCAAAGCACGAGGGCAATGTCTTCATGGAGCTCTGTTCTAGGCCTTTCCGAGATATGAGGCATTCATGAATCGCTTGGTGGCAGCCATTGACCCCCTGCTGGACGCAGCCCCGGTGGACATGGCGGCCTTCCAGCATGGCTCCCTGCTGCAACGGCTCAAGTCACTCTCCACCCTCAAACCCCTGCTGCAGGCAGGTAGGTCCGTGACGAGGGACCTTGGAGCTGAGCCCATTTTCTCCGTGGCTTGACCTCCAAAGCTGTCTGTCCACTGCAGTTGATTAGTGAGTGCTGCTTCGTGTACTTTTTTGAGAAAGGCCTAGCCTGGGGTGTCCTGGGCTAGAGACCAAGACAAAGGTGCAAGAAGTTTATTTGGAAGGGTTGGGGGAAAGGAGGCATGAAACTGGAGAGTCACAGCCAGGGAGTGGAGAGCGGACCTCCACCTGGGTGATGAGATGCCAGACCCTGTGTGGACCCTCGGAGGAGCCAGAAGGGGAAGCATTTATCCATCAGTTTCTGTCCCCCACTGGCCACAGGTAGTCCATGGGATGTTCTCTCCCACACACCTCATTGCACATCTGTTTTTGAGCAACCACTATGTGCCAGACACTCAGCTGGGTGCTGGGGCTACAATGGCTCAAGATCATGATTCCTGCCTCAAGGTCTTACTGCCCACTGACTCCGAAATAGTCTGAATCAGTATCAGGGGAACGAATAAGCCATGCCAGCTGCCTCCCAGGGTATGGGTCTCTCAGAGTTCAAAGTAAGAGAATAATGTTCAAGTTCAAAATTATCAAAAAATAATACCAAGATAGAATGTACTAAGTGCCTACCAGCTTACAAATGCTTTACATATCTCACTTAATCCTCCCAAGAGCCCTACAGGATAGGCAATAGTAATCCCATTTCACAGATGAAACAGGTTTGGAGATGTTAAAAATGTGCCCAAAGCCATGCAACCAGTGAGAGGAGAAGCTAGAACTCAGATTGCTTCTGTGTGACTCTAGAATCCTGCCTTCACCATGCCACTCTGCCTCCATCTGAAATCCTCCCATCCTTTTACGCCTGGGGGACCAGAGTAGAGTGTTTCCTTATTGCCTGTCTCAGTTTATGTTTTGTGTATCTTCTCCTTTAGGCCTTGTCCTGGGAGCCCAGCTCCCCCAGTTTTACCAGGTCCTCACGGCTCCAATTACCAAGGTGAGCTGCTCCCAGCCTCAGGCCCGAATCGCAGAGTAAGGGGGACCTTGCCTCCTCCCCACGAGGCCCTCAGCCCTTCTCCCTGCCATTTTGCTGTCGCAGGTGCTGGATCAGTGGTTTGAGTCCGAGCCTCTAAAAGCCACTCTTGCAACAGATGCTGTGATTGGAGCCATGACAAGTCCCCGCACTCCAGGGAGCGGGTGAGTGAGGCAGCCGAGTGGGGGGACGCAGGGGAGAATGTGACACCAAGCAAGAGTGAAAGCATCAGCGACAGCTGCCGTTTGCTAAGCTCATACCGTCAGCCGGGCACTAAGCCAAGAGCTTCCTACGCAATTAGTTTAATCCCCAAAGAGCCGTCCGAGGAACGGCAGTTCAGAGAAGGGAGGTATCTTGCCCAAAGTCACACGGCTAGTAAGTGGCAGCACTGATTTCCAACCCAGGTTGTCCGGCTTCCCCAGTATCTTTTCTCTTAGCCACTGCTCTCTGCTGCGTCACTAAGACAAGCCTCTTCTCTCTGCCCACTACGCTATCTCACTGTCTTTCTCCTCCTCGTCTCTCTCTCCTCTCCCTAGCTCCTTCCCTCCTGCCAAGCCCCATGTCCCGCCTTCTCCCACCATTCCTTTCCCCTGGTTTCAGGATGCACTCACACACAGACACCTCTGTGCAGGCCGGAAGCGGCCTTGCTCCTTGTGGGCGGGGTGTGTGCTGAGCGCCCCATCCGAGAGGTGGCAGTCAGACCCAGTGAAGTCTGCAGCTGTGGTATGGCTCCTTGTAGGAGCAGGATTACAGAGGCCCGTGTGTGTGTCTCGGGATGGAGGATGCTGCCAAGTGCTGGGCCATTTCCAACGCACAGGAAGAAGCAGCTAGAAGTTGTCAATGTTGCTTTTCCCTCAAGGGATGAGAGCGCCCTTGGAAGTGGTTTTTCAACACCCATTAAGCCACGGCCCCAATTCCCCAGGGCCGTGGAGGTGGGGGGCTGGCAGCAGCCGCTAACTTCCGCGATCACCTCACCAATCTGGATCTTCCCACGGGGGCCTCCCCTCCTTTTCTCTTTGGTCTCTGGGAGGCTTAGCTAGTGCCCAGTTTGTGAAATGTGCCTTGAAGCCATTTGTTTCTTCATTAATTCTTTCAACAAATATTGATGGAGCACTTGCCTGTGCTAGGTGCTGGGATCCTAATGGGAGAGCTTGGCGTAGCGCGAGCCATGACGACGAGGTGCCGCGAGTGTTATGATGGGGAGCAGGGGGGCAGAGCAGGGAACTTAGCCTGGTCTAGAGGCCGGAGAAGGCCTCGTGAGGAAGAGGTGCTTACTCTGAGGCCCGAGGGACACAGACGAAATAGTAAACACACGACGAGGCACCAGGCAGACAAACAGCATGTGCCAATGCTCGGAGGTGAGACACTGGTGGTCTGTTCAAGGAATCGAAGAGGTGGGGTTTGGTAGGAATGTGGGTGCAAGGGGGTGCATGATGTCAGATGAGACCAGCGAGCAGGGAGGGCGCTCAGAGACTGGCCGTGACCCCCAGAGCAATGAAACGCCGGTGAAAGCTTTCAAAGGAGAGAAGTGACAAGATCATAGCTGGAGAAAGGGCTCCGGCTTCTGTGTGGAGAGAGGCCCACCGGCAAGCAAGAGTGGGAGGAGGAGGTCCGACTAGGAGGCCGCGACTGCAGCAGTTATCGAGGAGGGGAGAGCAGCCTGGCCAGGCGGGGGGCAGCAGGCAGTGGATGTCCTAGAAAGCTCTTCAGGCGGCAGAGTTGACGGTGCTAAATCGGACGTAGGTGGTGAGGGAATAGTAGGAGCCTCTGTCACGCTGGGTTGCTGTTGGAAACCAAAGATGCCTCTTGCTGAGATGGGGAAGACGGCAGGAGAAGCAGGTTGAGGGATGGGGGGAGGTGATGAGTTTAAGATGCCTGCCAAAAACCCATCCAAATGGAGAAATCTGTGGGAGGCTGGGCATATGGGCTGGAGCTCAGGGGAGAGCTGGAGTCGCAGATTCGGGCGACTCCAGCGTATTGTTGGTAATGGAGGGGGGACGAGAGGAGTGAGAAAGCGGGGCTCATGCACGAGCCTGGAGCTCATCTAAAGGCCTGGGAAGGGGCTGAGTGGGAGGAGGGCAAGGCTGAAGGTAGAAGACAGAGAGGAGTATTTGCACATTTGCACCTTCAGAACTCTGGGGAAAGAAAACCTCGCCTCTAGCCCCTGATTCTGATGGTCTCTCTCAGGTATGTGCTGCTGCATCATGTGATGGGGGGCCTGGAGGGGATGCAGGGGGCCTGGGGCTACGTCCAGGGTGGCATGGGTGCCCTCTCTGATGCCATCGCCAGCTCAGCCACCTCACATGGAGCAAGTATCTTTACTGAAAAGGTAACTGGCCCCTCTGCCCCCTGTCCCGATTGTTGGCAAGGATCCCCTGCAGAACAAAATCTCAGGGGTGGAAGGCCCCTTGTTTTACTGATGAAAAATGTGGGGCTCATAGTCCAGGGACTTGCTGAAGTTTCTGCAGCCCAGTGTGGCTGAGCAGCTGTCCACAAGGCCCCATGCTTCCATCCCCCCCTCTCCATTTGCAGCCACTACCCCACGTTTAGGCTGAGCCTTCGTGTTGGGGGAGGGGTAAGGCTTCCCGGAGGAGCTGCAGCGCTCGGGGCCTGGGTTTGGGGTGAGGAAGCCGTGAGTACCTGAGAGAAGCGGTGACCTTGGAAATCCTCCAAGGTCCAACAGGATTTCCCTTCCCGGGGGGTTGCTGGGGCCTCTTTCCGGTGGGCTCCAGACGGTGGCGAAGGTGCAGGTGGGCGGCGGAGGCCACGTGCAGGGAGTCGTGCTGCAGGACGGCACAGAGGTGAGGAGCAAGGTGGTGCTGTCCAACGCGTCACCTCAGACCACCTTCCTGAAGCTGACGCCACAGGTGAGGCCTGGGGCGGGGAGGGGGCTGCCTGCCAAGACGGGGGCTGGGAAGGGGGGAGCCAAGGAGCCAGGACTCCATTAGGGTGGGAGAGCACGGGGCAGCCTCTGGGCAGTGAGCGAGGACAGGTCTCTGCTCATTTGGGCCAGCAAGTCCTCTCTCTTACCTTGTGGGCAGGTAGCAGGCAGGAGGGAGCTTCGCAGGTGAGGAGGAAGGTCCAGAGATGTGGAATGACCCCTGCCATGCAGCTGAACCCGGGTGTGACTTCCCCTCCACTGCTACTTCTGCAACTTTCCTACCACCCTGATTTCTCCCCTCTCTTTGAACTCAAATTCCACCATGTGTATCAATTATCTATTGCCCTATTAGTGCCGCCTAACAAACAACACAAAACATCCAGGCCTCTAACAATCAGTGTTGGTTTAGTCACAGATCTGGAGAATTCAGTCGATCTCGGCTGAGTTCATCTGATCCGGACCCACTCGTGCGTCCCCGCATGGCTTCTGCTGATCGAGACTGGCTGGCTCCCGTGCCTGGGGGTTGGTGGGCTGTGGCCGATGCAGGGTGGCTTCTGCTGGGATGACTGGGGTGACTCAGCTCTGCCCCCCGTGACTTTCATCCTCCAGCAGGGTGGTTCAGGCAGGTCCTCAGCATCTGGCAGGAAGCAAAAGCAAGCAAGCCGGATCATGCAAGTGCTTTTCAGGCCTCTGCCTGCATCAGGTTTGCTAACATTAGCGGAAGCGGGTCTGATGGCCAGGCCAGAGTCAGAGTGGACGGGCACTACAAGGATACACAGCAGAGGGCCATGGGAGCAGGAGCGGTGAGGATTTGGGATAATTTTTGCAATTGATCACACTTTCCCTGTCCCCATACTATATGATAATATGTATGTGAGCATGGAGTGCCATCCATTCTTGGGGCTATTCTTGGGGACAAGACTCCAAATTCCTGAGCGATTCCACTAATGAATTCTGACAAGCTTCCTGCTAAGGCAATTCTGAGATAATCAAAACTTCTAAGAGATTTCAGGCAGGAAGAGAAAAGAGACCTGCAAACCACTGGCCAGAACCCAAAGCAGGAGGAGATGGGGGTATTTTTCTGTCAGAGGAAGAAGTGGTTAGAGCTGAAGGGGAGAGCAAGGAAGGCTTCACAGAGCGGGTGTTTGGATGAGCTTTGCGGGATGTGCAGGATTTCCGTGGGTGGAGGCCGAGGGCCCAGCTGGAGCAAAGGAAGAACGCTACCCACTTGGGGCTTTGGCCACCCCCACCTGTCACAGAGCCTTCCCCTTCCAGGAGTGGCTTCCTGAGGAGTTCATCAAAAACATTTCTCAGCTGGACACCCAGTCACCTGTCACCAAGATCAACGGTAAGAGGCACACCTGGATTGACATTATATGAGAGAGAAATCTCCAAGTCAGGGAAAAACTGACCGACATCATCTCCTTCCCTGACCTCCAGCCTGACCCCTAGTTTGAAGGTGAAACACTCCTTTCATACTTTTTCTGCCCAGTGTGCCACTCGGGTGAGCAGAGTGATGGGTGTAGAGGGAGGACCTGGGGGGGCTGAGGACCCTCCTCCTTGACCCCCCAGTGGCTGTGGACAGGCTGCCCAGCTTCCTGGCTGCCCCAAACACTCCCAGTGGCCGGCCACAGCCCCATCACCAGTGCTCCATCCACCTGAACTGTGAGGACACCCTCCTCCTCCATCAGGCCTTTGAAGATGCCATGGACGGCCTCCCTTCCCACAGGTGGGTAGACAGGGCTTTGCCTCAAGTCACCTGCCCCGGTCTCCTGGGATGTTCTTACTCGTGGGCCCAGAGAGGAGAGCTGATTGTCCAGACAGAGTGGGGATCATGGCATGAAACAGACACGAAGCTTATGATAAAACAGGCACACCATTATTTACAACCTAAGGTAAAGAAGATGTGTGCCCCGAGAGAGGGTTAGAGGGCAAAGCTCATTTATTCATTAATAAATGTTTATTGGGCCCCTCCTCTGTGCCTGACACAGTTTGGAGACCTGAGCATAGAGCAGGGAGCAAAGTCAAGAAGGTTTCTTCTCTCAGGCTGCTGACCTTTCTACTGATGGGAGACAAGACAATCAGCAAATATGCAAGTGGTGATAAGTGCTATGGAGAAAATACCACAGGGGAGGGGAGGGTGTGCTATTCTATACAAGTTGCTCAGGAAAGGACACTCTGATAATGTGACACATGAGCAAAGACCAGAAGAAAGTGAGAGTACAGGATTCTGGGGAAGAACATCCAGGAGGAGGGAAGGTCAGGTGCAAAGGCCCTGGGGCAGGAATGTGCTTGCTGTGTTGGAGGCATTGCTACGAGACCAGAGTGGCTGGAGAGAGAGAAACTGGGAGTGAGAGGTGGGAGGTAAGGTCTGAGAACTGCAGCTACTAGATCCTGCCAGGCCTTTTCAACTGCTCCTGGTTTTTACTCCAGGAAGGTTGGCACTGTGCAGTGATGCTGCCTGGCTTATAGTTTAGAAAGATCCATGCTGCCAGGTGGAGATCATTGCAATTGGTTACTGTTGTAGAATCCAAGAGAGAAAGGATGAGGCTTGGACCCGGGTGGGCACAGCAGAAGAAATGAGAAGTGACAGAAAAATAGGTATATATTAAAGGTGAAGCCAACAAGATTTGCTGTTGGACAGGAAGTGGGGTGTGGGCAAAGAGGAGGAGCAACTGGGTGATGAAGGGTTCATTCATGGAAATAGAGACAATTGTATATGGGGAGAGCAGGTTTTCGGGCTATCAGGCATTCGGGTTTGGGCGAGTTCAGATACCTTATGGTCCTCTGAGTTCAGAGGGGATGTCGTGAGGGATGTGGGGAGAAGGGGCTCTCACATGGCCCCGAGTCGCTGGCCATGCCGGCAAACTCCCCCGTGGCCTCACGGCGAGATCCGCCCGGCCCTGCATCCTCTGAGGGGCTTCATTTTTAAAAATTATGACTCAACTTTTTGTTTTGAAATAATTTCAAAATTGCAGGACAGTTGCAAAAATAATACACAACTCCATGCAGAGAACTCCCACATACCCTATCCCCCCAGGTACCGAGATCCACCAACTTTTAACCTTTTGCCACGATTGCCACATCATCCTTTCTCTCTACCCATCTATCTAACCTATCTAGCTATTTCTCATCGTCTGAACATTTAAGAGTAGATTGTGCTCCTTGAACACTTAATACTGCCATGAACATTTCCTAAGGACACGGCTATTCAGGTATGTAGCCAGCTTAAGTGCAGTTACCAAGTTGAAGGATCTTAACATTGATATAAAGCTTGCAGTCTATATTCTAGTTCTTTTTTTATGTTCCGGTAAGATCCTTTTGGGCATCTTCTCCATCATTAGATCCAGTCTAGGATCATGCACTGCGTTTGGCTGTTGTCTATTCAGTCTCTCTCTCTTTTTAATTGTAGAAGCATAAATACAACAGGAGCTTTCCATCTCAACCCCTCCCAAGCACACCACTCAGGAAGATTCATCCCATTCACAATGCTGTGCTACCCTCACCACCATCCGTTAATAGAGCTTTCCCGAATCTGAAACCCCGCACCCATCGTGCATGAGCTTCCCACGGCTCTGCCCTGCCCGCTCCTGGTAGCCTGGGCTCTGCTTGCCGTCTCTATGAATTTGCAGTTCTAGTTGTTTCGTACAGGTGGAGTCATCCAGTGTCCTCATGGGGCTTCGTGTTGT
>JAQZBX010093805.1:0-12112 GCA_029593785.1 Cabassous unicinctus | reverse complement strand
ATCAACACACCACACCATGGTGGAACATTTGTTACAGATTATGAGATAATGTCATCAGACTATTACCAGGTCCATAGCATACATTTGGCACCCTTTTTCCATACTCCTTCATTATCAACACAGTACATCTTTGGCTTAGATACATGAATATTACTTTATTACTGTTAACTACAGTCCATAGGTCACTCCAGTTGTATTTTTCCCATGCTTCTCCACATTCCCACCACCCTGCAATAGTGATGCACATCTGCTCTAGCTCACAAAGGACAGACTTGCATCTGTACCATCAACCACAATTCTCATTCACCTCTGGGTTTACTGTGTTATTCAGTTCCTAGATTTTTCTCTAGCTTTCTTTCAATTGGCATTTACATCCCTAGACTACCCTTTTCAGCCACATTCTGATTTATAAACCAGCTGTTACTCATTATAATGTGTTAACAACAACTCTATACATTTCCACACTTTTACAATCAGTTTAATTAAAACTTCTACATATATTAAACGTCAGTAGTCCATCTCAGTCCTCCTCTTATCTCCTTTAAGAATCCACCACCTATCACCAGGTCTTGAAGATGTTTTCCTACATTTTCTTCTAGAAGCTTTATGGTTCTTGCTTTTATATTTAGGCTTTTGATCCATTTTGAGTTAATTTTTGTATAAGATGTGAGACGGAGTCCTCTTTTCTTCTTTTGGCTGTGTATATGAAGTTCTCTCAGCACAATTTCTTGAATGGTCTGTTCTGTCTGAGCTGGGTGGGTTTGACAGACTTGTCAGATATCACTTGACCGTAGATGTGAGGGTCTATTTCTTAACCATCAGTTCGGTTCCATTGGTCTTTATGCCAGTATCTTGCTGTTTTTACCAGTGTAGTGAGGTAATATGATTTAAAGTCTGGAAGTGAGAGTTCTCCAAGTTCATTTTTCCTTTTTAAGGTGTTTCTGGCTATTCGGGACCCCTTACCCTTGCAAATAAATTTGATAAGCATGTTTTCCATTTATTTGAAAAATGCTGGTGGAATTTTTATTGGGATTGCAATCTGTATATCAGTTTGTGTAGAATTGACATGTTAATGATATTTAGTCTTCCAATCCATGAGCATGGAATGTTCTTCCAATTATTTGGGTCTTTTTTTTTTATTTCTTATGTCTCTAGGGCATATATTTAATGGTTCAAATAAAAGGGTTAGAAGAATCGTGTAGGGAAATTATCAATGGGTCTGTTTTATTGGGGAAATAGGTTATCATATATTCCAAGGTAAGGCCTACCAACAAGGAGCTGATTTCATGGGATTGTGTGCCCTGCCTGTAGTGTCCACGTGTCTCTACAGCCCTCGGGAGCACCACTGTTTGAGGCTTTGTTCACAGTGGCAGTCAGTGAGATCCGCCTCAGACATGCATAAGCATAACCTCTGGAGTGACCTCTTGTCTCACTTTGAAATCTCTTAGCCATTAAAACTCTTTCATATTTAATGTTTCCCCCTTTTGGTCAAGGTCTTTTTCCAAATGCATCACTGGTTGGCATTTAGTAATGATCCCTTGGTGCCAGGGAGACTCATCCCTGGGAGCCATGTCCCATGCCAGGGAATATTGATTTTAACTTTTTAGTTTGAAATACTTTCAAACTTACAGGACAGTTACAAAAATAATACAGAATAACCCCATACAGAGAACTCCAACAAGTCTCTATACCCCCACTACCTCCGCCTTCCACCCCCAGATACCCAGATCCACCAATTTTAACATTTTGCCACATTTGCCATATCATTCTGTCTGTCTGTCTATCTGTCTATTGATCAATCCACTTTGTGAACATCATGCTCCTTGAATACTTAATACTGCCATTTACATTTCCTAAGAACAAGGATAGTCACTTATATTACCACTCTAAGTGTAGTTGTCATGTTAAGAAATTTAACATTGACATAAAGCTTACAGTCTATATTCCAGTTTTCATATGTACCAAAAATGTCCCATTGAGTCTTTTCTCCTCCCTTGCTAGATTTCATCCAGGATCATTTATTGCATTTAATTGCCATTGTCTCTTTAGTTGCTCTTTCTTTTTCTTTAATTGTGGGAACATATATGCAACATAAACTTTCCCATCTCATCCACTCCCAAGTGTACCATTCAGTGGAGTTACTCATGTTCACAATATTGCAGTACCCTCACCACCTTCCATTACTCAAACTCTCCCATCTCCCCAAACAGAAACCCTATACCCATCATGCATTAACTGCCCATTCCCCCTGCTCCCCAGCCCCAGCAATATGTGCTCTAATATCTGTCTCTATGCATTTTCATAGTCCCTGTTATTTTCTGAATAGTTACCATGGGACTTAAATTTAACATCCTAAATCTATAACAATTTTGTTTGCTTTGATACCAACTTAACTTCAATATTATACACAAACTATGTTCCTATAGTCCTCTGTCCCTCTACCTTTACTTAGTACTTGTCACAAATTGCATGTTTATACATTATGAATCCCAAACCAGTGATTTATCATTACATTTTTTTAAAAAGGAGATTCCAGGATTAGAACTCAGGACCTCGTACATGCAAAACAGGTGCTCAGCCACTGAGCTACACCTGCTCCCTATCATTACATTATATGCATTTACCTTTTGATCCTGTAAGAAGTAAAAAGTGGAGTTACCAACCAAAAATACAACAGGACTGGCATTTATATTTACTCATGTCATTACCATCACCGGAGACCTTTATTTCTTCTTGCCACTTTGATCTATTGTCTATTGTCCCTTCCTTTCAACCTGCAGGATTCTCTTTAGCATTTCTTGTAGGGCCAGGCTAGTGGTGATGAACTCCTTTGCCTTTTGTTTACCTGGGAATGTCTTCATCTCACCCTCATTTTTGAAAGACAGTTTTGCTAGATATAGAATTCTTGGTTGGCAATTTTTTTGCTTTCAGCACTTTAAAAAGGCCCTCTTGCCTCTGTGGTTTCTGATGAGAAATTGGCACTTAACCTTATTGAGGTTCCCTTTATGTGGCATGTTGCTTCTCTCCTGCAGCTTTCAGAATTCTCTCTTTATCTTTGGTTTTCAAAAATGTGATTATAATATGCTGATGGGTTTGTCCTGTTTAGAGTTGTTGAGCATCTTGAATGTCTATATTCATGTCTTTTGTTAAATTTGGGAAGTTATCAGGCATTATGTCTTTGAATATTCTCACTGCCCCTTTCTCTGTTTCTTCTCCTTCTGGGACTCCCATTATGTGTATATTGATATGCTTGATGGTGTCCCACAGGTTCCTCAGGCTCTGTTCACTTTTCTTCATTCTTAATTCTTTCTGCTCCTCAGACTGGATGATTTCATTTGTCTTAAATTCAGGTTTTCTGATTCTTTCTTCTGCCAGCTCCAATCTGCTCTGGAACCTAACTAGGGAATTGTTAATTTCTCTTATTATGGTCTTCATCTCTGTTTATTTTGTTTTCATAATTTCCACCCCTCTATTGATACTCTCTTTGTGTTCATCTGCTATTTCCCTGATTCCCGTTAGTACTTTGTCCATGTTTTCTTTTAGCCCTTTGAGCATATTTAGGACCACTTTTAAAAAAATTTTTCTGGTTATGTCCCAGGTCTGGTCTTCTTCATTGATAGTTTCTAATGCTTTCATCTTCTCTTTGTCTGGGTCTGTTTTTGTGTGTTTTGTAACCTTTTGTTGAAGCCTGGACATTATGATATTTTAATGACTAATTGCTGGAATTTAGACAAGCTGATAGGTCTGTTCCTTAAGCTTGTATCCAGCTGATATTAAAACAATTTTCCTTGATTGCAGGGAGCTAACAAAAAAAACAAAAACAAACGACAACAAAAAAGAGGACAAGAAGAAAATATCTTCCTCAGTCTTTGCAGATTGACCTGTGCAAGCACTTGCCTTCAGGGCTTAGCTTTGTGTCACTCTTGTGACAGAGTTTAGAGAATAGCTCCAGCTGGAAGCATAGGTACTTTCCTTTCTGAGTCCAAGTCTTATCTTGGGCATGAGCCTTTGGCCCTAGGATCGCCTGCATTTACACAAATACTAATGTCCCCTCTTCCCTAGGAAACAGTTACTTCCCAGTTCCAGACACTGCGTTGTCTGTCCTACAGCCAGCAAGCCCTTGTCCCAGGCAGCACTGCTTGACTTATCTCCCACATGGTTCTGTGGGAGATCCTTGAGCTGCCTTCTACACACAGGGCTAGTAATGGGACAGCAAGTGCCTCAGGCCACCATCAGACAGATGGAGCCAGACGTACATGCTCCTGGTATGTGCCCCAGGGTTACTCTGCTCCCTCTGGAACCAGGGCCAAGGCACTGGGAGCATGGGCCAGCTTTGCACCGAGCCAGAGAGGGCTGGAGGAGGGCCAGCCGGGGCGCCATGAGATCTACCACTTTTAAGCAGCCTTTTTTTTTGATCCCACATTCGCCCTGTTACTGCAGTGCTTTAACTGTTTTCTGGAGGTTTGAGAGAGATGTTTCTGCCAGTTCTTGCTGGTCATTCAAAGCTTCTGTGGGGGTCGGAGGCCTGAAAGGTCTCACTCTGCCATGTTGAACAGGCCCGTTGCTGTCATGAGTGTTTTTTGTCTTTGCAGTGGATGAAGGTCGCAGTAAGGAACCCGACCGGTTGCAGGTCTTTCACAAGAAAGCCATTCTGCCTTATGGTGTCTATAAGAGACAACAGCGGGACCCGAGCGAGGAGGCCACCGTGCTGCAGTACGCGGGCCTGGTGGGGCAGGCGTGTTCCGAGAGGATGCTGCTCTTCAGAAGCTGAGCCGCCGCCTTCCGGCTCGGGAGCCCCGCTGCGCCTAGGGGACATGCCTGGCGGCACGTCCATCCCCGGGGAAATGCCGAACCAAAAAGTTGACTTTTTAATTTTGACAATTATATGGCTTTTCTAAAATATTTTGTGGCAATGTATTTGTGAGACTCTCATGATAAAGATTTTGAAAATATGTTATGACCTATCCTTATAATTGGGGTTTATCATTTTGGGGGTTTTGGAACAAGATTTGCTAAACTTATCTTGTTAATATTTTAGAAAGTAAAATTAAGAAGTTAGTTTAAATCACAGTTGTGCTTTTTTTCTGTTAGAGAAATTAAAATAGACTGTGTCCTCAGACCCATTTAAAGCATTAGTTTATGTTAGAAAACCTTAAATATAGGAAAGAGGGTTGAACATCAGTTACTTAGAATATGTCTTATCAAGAGAACAAAACTTTTGTTATTCAGTGTTCAATATTAAATTACTGCCTAATATTATATTATGTAGTTTAATAGAGAACTTGAAGAAAGAAAATACAAACATTAAGGAAAACAAAAGGTTGTGGTATTAGCGTCAGATGCCAGAATAGTCCCAGTTTATCTTGTCTTGGCATGATTTTTTCCCTGGAATATTGTTACTAGTACTCCCTTTTACAACAGCTTGGACAATAAAATATATGGCTAGCCTATTTATGCATTACGCTATTTGCTCTATTTCTATAAACCTAAAAAAAAATTGAGTTTTTAAGAAAAATATTGCCTCCTGCCTTGCTCTATACTCCATTAATAGTAAATATAAGCTAATTTTTCATTCCTTAGAACTCAGGACACTAGTCTTGAGTTAGTGGTGAAAATTAGCTAATATCTGACTATTTTCATAGCTAAGCCAAGAATTCCATGTAATTAAACAGGAATCATTTTGACCTCTGAGTTCTAGAATAAGAGGTGAAGCAACCCATTTCTTGCCCTTCGGTTTGGGAGTCAGAGAGGAGATGCTGCACTTAGTAAAAGGCAGCAGAGTCCAGCCCCTTCTTTCCCTCTCCCTTTTTGTTGTATTCCTTTGCCCATTCAGCAAACGTCCTTTGTCCACCTTTGTCAAGATGGCAGGCTCTGTCCTGGACACAAAGATGGTTTGAACCAGACCTCGCCCTCAGGAGAGCACACTCGAGGAGGAGAGGCAGACATGCCGATAACTAAGAGATAGAGAGAGGGATGTGTGGGAGTTGCGTTGTGTTGGAGACCGTGGAGAACAGAGGAGCGTTGCTTCCTTGTGCTCTCTTTTTCAGCTCATCGCCAACTTTGCTGCCAGTTGCTTGGCCCATTGAGCCCTTTTCAGTCTCTGGAGATTTTGTCCATTTTTCTGTTGATTGATCTTTTTAAAAGCCTTATTATAAAACTTAGCAGTTTGAATCCCACTACTGCAGTTAAATATGTGATTCTAAACTTTTCTCCAAAATGCACTGAATTTAGATCCAACATTAGGAAAACTTTGAGTTGGGTATTTGGTAAGGTTGTAAAATTATGGTTTTTAAAAATCAAAAATCTAGACACATTCAACATCCAAATAAACTAGTATTTTTTCACTCAGAGTGTGTGCGTGTTAACACCTGCCTGGTGCTAACTGGAGATAAGAGACAGTGAGCAGGAACACTTGATTTGATCATTTGGATCTCACATTCTTCTGAAATTTTGTCCTTCTTAAAAGTCTTCCAAGAGCAGTTGGGAGACTTTTGATTGAAACTGCCCTCAGAATCTAGAGATAGAGCACATTCTCTTTTTTAAAATTTTTCCTCTAAATGAAGGTAGCTTAATTTTTTATGATTATAAAAATGATACTTGCTATAAACAATTCAAATAACAAGAAAGTAAAAATAATCTGAAATCCTATCACACCCAGAGACAGAGAGAGAGAGAAGTGCTGTCTCTACACACACAAAAATAATTTTAATATGAAACTGTATAGGCTCGTTTGTTTCTTCAGTAGTAAGTTATGGACATATTTGAGAAGCTTCACCATGAGCTTTCAGAAAGTTGTTTGGGTGGCCTCGGAAGTATTAAAATGGCGGGCTGGGGCCAGCGCGTGACGTGCTTGGCAGCTGGTTGTCCCAGTTAGGGTTGCCATCAGGTCGCCACTCCTGAGTACCAAAGGAAGAGAAAACTTGAGTCTTGCATCTTAGCACAGCTCTGGTTTCTTCCTGCAGAATTCAGTTTACAATTCCTTGAGAGGAAAATGAGGAACCACTCCTGTCTGGGGAACCTGGGGTTGACCCTTGAGGGTGGCGTTAGATGCCCAGGTTAGCTCCAGGGAAGCGCCCCAGTGAGTTTGGCCACGAAGAGTCTTTTACTCAGTTGCTATAGTCACGCATTTTTTTTTTTTTAAATAGTTAGTGCATTGATCCTAATGAGCAGGGTGTCTTCAAAGGAAGACACTGGCTGAGTGATATTGATCCTCAGCTAGAAAAGGACTGTCAAGGAAAATGAAGGGGCTTTGTCAGTTGGTAATTAATCTAGCTGAGAGATTTGATTTTATGTTAATGAAGACACAGGAGAACTTTTCAAAACCAATTTATGATATTTCAAGGCAGGAAGTGTTGTATCTGCAGCCTTAGTGTTGCAGGTCCTTCTGGTTTCAAATAAATTCACACCTACCTCCCCCCTGTGTGGGAAGCAAGGTTGTAATAGAGATTCCCCATGCTGACCATCACTGTTTAAATTATTTCAGTTCTGTGAGATCTTCATTATCTTACTAAAAAATGTAATCTGAGCACTTTTTTTTTACATTCTAAAAGATAGAGGCTATTCACAGATGAATATATTATTCACTTGATTATAATTACTTAGATAAGAAATTTTTACTGTTGATGGTTGCTGTGAAAATGGCCTGTCCTATTTTTTTTTTCAATCAATTTTGCAAAGATCAGTTGTGTGGCTTTGTAACATATCGAAATCTATTATGTAAACGAGCTATTGCAAATTTCTGAAAGGTTTGATTTTGTAAGCATTGTATTATTTCAATATGAATAAAGAGGGGAAAGAATATTATGACCAGTGAGCTAAAATGTATCTATTGTTGCTACCTTAAAAGATAAGAAGTTAATGAAATGGAAACAATTGGGTAATGTTTGAGTTAGAAGTTTTTGAAGTGTGCATTCTTTTCCAAAAGAAAACAAGTAACTAAGGCAAAACAAGTTTGATTGCATGTGATGTTTTTTCCTCTTAAATGTGCTTTTTGAACAGTCTGTTTGATAAAGCTCCAATGGATAAAAAATAAAGCTGTTTCTATCTGCAGTGGCTCTTGCTAGTCAATACTTAAAAGACATGTTTTCATCTTTTTAATTCTTGCATACGTTTTACTTGCAGTGAATTTTGCAGAGAATAGAGCATTGACTTTATGAATTGTAAAATTTAATTTCCTGTCGTTGGAATTCCAAATCATTTAGTAATCTAAGTTAAAGCATGGTGGATTCCTTTCTCAGAAATAAAGTAAAATAATCTCATTTTAAGTCTGAATTTTCACAAGATAAACTAGGAAATAGACATCTATTTGTCCAAGGGGATTCAGAATAGAATTTAACCAGCAAACTCAAATGTAATTTGTCTTACAAAGTTTAGTTCACAGAGAAATTTTTGTTAAGTATCTCATAAAGAAAATTATGCTTTAATTGTTCATAATAGTCTGCAGTATATTTATGGAACACATTTACAAATCTTCCATCTATTTACAATAAAGAGGATCTGGTTGGTTGGTAATAAAATGAATCCTCTTTTCCTAGTGACTGAAATATTAGTTATAATTTCCACTGACTTTTTTTTTCCCCAGAATGAAAATAGCTTTGTTCTTTTTCTGATGACAGGACTCATCAGAGAATATTTAGACAATATAGGAAAGAATAGAAAATAAAAATCACTTCCAATCCCATCACTGATTCCTGTGGATTCCCTTTCCCACTTTGGTGTATATCCTTCCAAACTTTTTTCTATGTACATCATTGTATATGTTTTTTTTTTGTTTTTTGTTTTTTTTTTTTGGTAAAATGGAATCATGCCCTGTCTTTATTTCATAAACTTTAAAAATCTAATTAATATATTATGAACATCTTAATATATTGTGAATATGAAAATGAGGAAAAATATAATCATTTCTAATGGCTGCATGATATTCCATTGTGTATTATCTTCTGAGATGGACGAATTCAGACTTTGGCCCTCTTCATGGGCACTAGAAATTGTCGTTGACAAGCGTTATTAGTTTTTATTAGTACTTTGCACTCCTTGGTAGCATTGTTCTGACCCCTCATTTCCCAGTCCCCTTTGCTTTTCACTGAACAGTAGGAATTTTCTCCTTATGGTGAGGTTAAAAAATATATATAGCTTTAAAAATTCCGTTCCCCTCCTCTCGATGTCCCTTTGACTATTTGCTGGGAGACCTAAACTACAACTTTTATACTTTGCTCACCTCTAAAATTTCCCATTAGAAATTTTCTTATTGTAAACCTTAAGGTTATTTAAAACAAATTAATGTAGAACAGGGGTCTTTAAAATGGTTTTACTGAAAAGCGTGGGTAACTCTTAGCTGCACATTTTACCTTGTTTACTTTGAAATTTAATTCTAAGTAAAACTGCATTTTTATATCCAGATGTTTTTCACAATTGGTGTCTTCAACCCAATCCTATCCAGAAAATATTGTCCCATTAACTATTTCAATTAGACTAAGAATTATATTTGCTGAGTATGTTTTCCATGTCAAATTCTTATTCTTTTAAAGAACTTCAAAATAGCTTGCAGATGTCTATAGTCTGATTTCTTCATCACATCTCTTCACCTGCAGTATGAAAAAGCAATTCATAATAGGAGTGTTATTTTTAAAATTGCATAGTAAATTTTAGTGCTATGTGGCATTTGTGATCTTTATAGTCAGTTATTCTTTAATGTGGCACTCAAATGTAAATGTTTAAATCACCATAGAAGGAGAGGCATCTCTCACTTGTCCAGCATGCATAAAGCAGATCACGAGTAAGTAGGACAGATTTTTTTTTCTTCTATCATTAATTAGAATTTGATTAAATTCAGTATGCAAAAACTTTGTTTTTTGGTTTTTTTTTAATTTATTTAAGGCTACAGACTAAAGACATCACAACAAAAAGACTTAAATATTGTGCTTCTAACTTCCATAATTCAGCTGTGGGATTTTGGATTGAATTTTCTGCACCAGGATCCTAAGTCATTTAACATAGGCCTTTTTTATTATTTATTTATTTATTTATTTAGCATTAAATGAGAACTCATGAATACTTCATGAAGTTCAATTCATCACACTTTGTTAATTCAGTATTCGATGAGTCTAAATAGCATTTCTCGACTAATGGAGCTTTTTGATTATGAAACAAGAAAAATAACATTTCATGTTTGTGAATTCAGAGCTTAAGGCTCCTCCTAGCTTGGTTGTATGTGGATAGTTCTACCTGTGGACAGATGAAACACACCCAGGCTGTAGTTTTGATGCCAACTGTTGCTCTTACTGACTGTTAAAGCAAAGATTATATGTACAGAGAGAGGGTTTGTGTGTGCGTGCACGTGTGCTTAATTAAAGCTAGTTACTAGGGTGATTTATTTCCAGTTTGGACTTAAAAGAATCAACTTGATAAAGGGCCTGAATTTATAAGATTATGGCAAAAAGCCACACAAACTGAGAAAGTTGCGCTGTCCAGTAAGGTAACCACTAGCCACATTGTGATGTTAATTTAATTAAAATTTATTTCAAAATAAAAAGTTAAAACAAAGCAATGTGAAACTATTACAGCAGAACCTTCAGGGCAACTTATATTGACGCCTTCTGGTTTCTTACCGAATATGATTTCCATTGTGCAAACTAGCACCTTCTTTGATAAGTGCAGCTTTGCATATGGATGAATTCATAGTATCTCATTACCATGGGGCTGATAAGTATCAGTTTCCTAAGATAACTATCATGTCATTATGATTTACAGTTAAACTCTTATCAGAGGTGATGCTTCTTTAAAGAACAGTTTGAATGACTGAAACATTAATTCAGAAATCTTTATACAGGGTTCCTGCTTTTTTATTATTTTCATTTTTAATAGTGAATCTTGTATTCCAGGTTTCTAGTTGTTTTTCTAGTTACATGTTTATTTTGATCAAATAGAAAAAATTATAACTTTATCAGTAACAATCCTGAGTCTACAGCAATAAAGGGATTTTAATGCATCTTCCAAAAGCAGCCTACACGAAAGTGGGGAAAAAGTCTTCAATACAACATCTCTTTGATACCGTTTAATATACACCTGGTAGGTAACGCACATGAGGAAGTCAATCCAGAAGACAGATTAGATTTACTGCTCTGCCTTTTTAAGATTTTTTATTCTTTTACTGCTCTATTGTTTAGGCTAATGGTGATTACTGATTTTCTTCCCCTAGCACAGCCTACTTCTAACCGAAACTGCACGTCAGTGTCCTGAAAACGGAGATCTTGGGGAATTTCAGTAGAGGTGTGTTATTTAGATATGGAGAAGTTGGACTGGCTTCACCAAACTGGTTGCAAGACCCTCTTGAGCAGAGCTTGTGTTGGTGATCTGTAGGAGCCTCTGGATGGTAGACTGGCCCCAGCGAGCTCTGTACAGTGTCATGAGCGATGTCTGCAAAAATGTACTTTTCAAATGAATATAATTATTATAAATTATCTCGACTCCCTGGTTTTCTGCCTATTCCTGAGAGCAGGAATCATTCCATTTGTTATTTTACTAAGGAGGCCAGAAAAGTATCAGCATGTGACCTACTGTGTACAATTATGTGTTTTGCATCTACAATAGCTGGTGGTCCATGTTTGAGGTAATTAATATTTCTAATAGTTTCAATATATTCTGTTGGGAAAGTTTGGAAAGAAAGGAACCAAGTTGAGACAAAAAAACTGGATAAAAGTTTGTCTTTTTTCTAACCAATGTTCACTTACATTACCTATCCATTGCCTTTGTTAGCATGTATGTCAGCAGGATTGCTTTGTGATGAGTCATGGGCCTCACTCAGCTATGGGTTATGCTTATGTAGCCATTTCACCATGTGGAACCTAGATGGCAAGTCAAAAAAAAAGAAAAGTCCCATAGTAGCTAAAATGGGCTGGAATCCATGTATAAATAAAGCTCAGCCTTTACTTCTGGCAGAATTACTTGGGTCTCCTGTGAGATTGCCAGGTGGCATCCGGGGAAGAGCATGGACTTTGTGGAGACTCGTCTTAGAAGAAAATTTGGGTGCCAAAATAAAAGGAACATGAACTGAAATTGGCCTGCTGGTGGAAGGGGCGCCTCTCCCTGGTGCACAGCGGACGATATTCAGTGC
>JAQZBX010093804.1:0-12116 GCA_029593785.1 Cabassous unicinctus | reverse complement strand
CCAAAAAAAAAAAAAAAAGGAAAAAAGAAAGAATGCCTCTTAAAGCATCACTGTGATTTAGCAATTTTTAAAATTCTGAAAGTCAAACTAGATAAGAATTGAATCCTTGCCAGCCATTGTCCACATTACAAACAAGTCAAATAAAAATGATGTAAAGCATCATTTCCTCTTTAAAGTCTTCTCTTCCCTTAGACCTTGAACCTTTCAATCTTATGGAAGTCCCGCATTTCTATTTCTTTCTGCCTTAAAGCTGTTGAACTTGAGATCAGGAACCTTGTGCTAATTCACCTTTATATCCCTGTTCATTAGCCCAGGATGATGAGGAAGTGAAAGTGGACTAATTTAACCTAATTTAAACCCTTCTTGATGACTGGAATTAATCATTACAAAAGCTAATTATTGTTTGAAACAGTCAAAAAGTGATGTTTTCTGCAACTGTTAAACATCTAATTCTCATTTTAGCTTATTATGTTTTTGAATATAGTTGATAGATAGATAAATTGATAGATGATGGTAGATATAGATAGGTAGAGAGAGACAGAGAGATATTTAATAGTTCCTTCATTCCCCATTTCCCCACTTTATTCCCCAATTCTTTTATAGTTTCTTAGAACTTTGAGGAAAATAAGAGAAGTAAAATACTGAGTAAAATCTATATGATTATTTTGTAAACATATAAGTATAAATTGATGAAATTTCTAAAATGTATTAGAAAGAAAAGGAAAGTTTTTGAAATTTTGGGTAGGAGTCTATTTTTGTTTTGTTACTGTATTAGATTAAGTTGACTAGCTATCTGGATTCTTTACACCTTCTAACACTCTAGCTAATATATTTTGAGCTAATTTATGTACATACACTTTTTATTTATGTTTTATTTATTAATAGGCCAAAGGATTACAAAACTGGTTCTTCATAAATCTTTCTTTTATTTGCCACCAAAGTACAAATAGAATAATATCATCATCATTACTTCCCAGCTGGTCCTTGATGATGCTGAGCATTTGAAATAGAATAAAGATTAAATACATGGGGATGTTTTCTGTTGCATTAAAAATGATATTTTAATGAAATCTGAAACGCTTACTATTAATAATAGTAAAATGGCTGAAGACTTGGTTTCAATTCTCAGGTCTTCTGTTTACTAGATGTGTGATCTTAAATCATTTATTTAATGTTGCTGTGTTCAGTTTCCTCATGAGTAAATGGGAAAATGAGAGGATCTACCGTATTAGGTTGTTATGAGGATGAATTAAGAAAATATGCATGAAGTATTACAGAAAGAATAGGTTAATGAAATCCCTGAGCCTTGTGTTGAGTCCTGATTCTGTTATTAAATGTCTTTATCTGAAGCTTAATTTCCTGATGTGTAAAAAGTAAGAGATTGGTTGGATCAAGGGAATTCTACCAATGCTGTTAATACATATTCTAGTGTAAGAATCAAACTTACATTTTGTCATGCTCCATTGTGCTTTCAGAAAAATTAGTTATTATTTGTTTGTTTCTTTTCTTAGGATTTAATTTGTCCTAAGGTGACTATAGAGGAGACATCAAAAAATGTGGATATATTCCTGGTTTCTTTGAAAAAGTCCTCCATTCCTGTATCATGTAGTGAGGTTGCCTGTTACTGGCTAAGAAAGCTATGCATCTCAGTCAGAAGGTTCTAAGTTTCCATTGGATGTATTAAATGTAAATAACTCAGATTGTGATTGTTTTATTTTCTTAGATAAACACAAACATAATATTCAGTATAAGAAGAAAAAAGCTTAATGTGATTTAAATTTTCCTGTAAGTTGAAAAGTCTCATTGCATAAAAGCAAATGTATGAAGAGTTTACTTAGAAACATGAAACTGACCTTTAGTTATTATATTATCTGGCCTTGTGTTTTGAACACATTACTTTCGGGCTCATCTATTCCAAATGAGATGTGTAGTTATAGTATGTATTAATCAGGTTAAAGGAACTGATATATACACATATATACTGCACTCTCTCTTCAGATTAACTAGTGAACATAAACACACACACATTTATACACAAAAAGAGAATTTTGTAAAAATAACTCATTGAATGTTTTACCATTTTAATGGTTAACACTACAAACGTGTATAAACTATTAAAACTAAAATTTCTTTAAGATATTCTAAAGCATAGTTGTTTAGCAATAAAAAAGTATATCATATAAAATCTATTAGTTCCAAGAAAAATATTTAGAGGAAACAAAATTTGCATTTGCATTTGCATTGGCTCAAAGCAAGAGAAAATTTATATTTTGCTGAATGTCCCAATATAAATATTTATAAAGATTAGGATTAAGTCTAACTTACAAGACAGAGCAGTGTGATTGTTTACTATAAAATGATGCATTTAACTCATCTCTCAAAGATGGTTTCCTCCTCTGAAAAACTGTGTATCTTTTGAGGATTAAATAAATTGAGCCAGAAAAAGGGAGTAGAACAGTGTCTAGCACACACACACAAAAGCTTATAGTGCCAGCTATTACTGATATACTCATCATTACTTAAACCTGACACATTTGTAATAGAATCTTCACCAATTCCCTCTTGCCATAGTCCTCTCTTTGATCTATCTATTGGCAGCTTACTTGGTTGCTGCCAAATTGAGTGACTCATTACTAAAGCATTCATTAATTTTAGATCACCTGTATTAGATAGATGTAATTGGTGGCAAATTGGGGTTTAAATAATTTTTTTTTTCTTTCATAACTTATTTGTGCATGCTTTTCTATATGTATGTATGTATGAATGTATTTGGTGCTTTCCGGAAAAATCACTGGTTCTTCTCTCATCCTCCATTTGCTGTTACCAACAAACTGTTTATTAAATATAAAGATACATCCCTTTTCCTACCCACTGTCATCTGAGATCTTTCCTTTCCTCCTCATTCCTTGGGATTTGCCTCTATATTAGATGAGCTACTGCACATCTCCTGGTTGAAATTTACATGATAGCAATAAACAGAATTTGGAAAAATAAGAGATATTTTTCTCCTTTCTTAGGAAGGCAGTGACTTTATAAAATATAAGGAGCTGCATTATAGGTTTCCTCTGCCAAAATGCCAGGGACAAGGAGATGTTGCTTCATCTAACTGTGAATTTGTAAAAGAAAGAAACAGAAGGTATTGTCAAATCTATTAACATTTCCTTTTTACTCTGCAGGGATATCTGCATCATCATTTTGACCCCCTTACAAATAATTAGACATTTTCCATACATATGGACAAGAAAACTGTTTTATGTTCTCAGCCTACTCTGTCCAAGTGCTAAATAATACTTTTTATTTTTTACAGTTTTATTGATTTATTCAATGATTAATAAGCCTTATGTATTTAAAAAGAATCTTTAAACTGCTTCTTTTTTTCACTTTTGTCAAAGGTAGTCAAGAATATTTTAAAAAATGAGAAGATAATGAACATTAGGCTTCAAGAACCTTTACGTGCTGAGTGTATCAATTAGTTGAGCCAAATGACCTGAATCTCCAGCTCCAGGTCATATGTAGGGCTCAAATTTTAGTAACTGTTCAATGACAAATTTGAAGAGAAGAGTAGAATGAGGCTCAAATGCTGATCTGCTAATGAAATCTATCTACCTTAGGTTGAGGTAAGTTGTATGCAGGATGAACAACTGCTACCAATTTGTCCAGGATTTTCTTAATTTTAGACTGGAAGTTTTGTATCTGAGCAAACTCTTCAGTCTCAGGCAAACGTTTGGTCATACTTAGCAATGGTAGCGGCCCAATTTATTAAGCTGGTTGGGACTTCAGTTGTCTTTACAGTGCTGCTATTTGTGACATAGCAGAGGACTCTAGAAAATGGCACACAGGCCTGACTTGTTCATAAAGGCATTTTTCATGATAAATTCCAATCATTTAGGATGAAGAAGGAAGAATGAAGAAAAGACCCTATGGTTTCTAAGCAATATAGGAGCATTTATTATTGTCCTGAAGCCAAGTGGGCTTCTTTGGACATAATTGCATTTGAAAACATTTTGTTTGTATTGTTAACATGTTGGTATGGTATACAAGTCTAACTCAATGACTCTGTGCATGTGCATGATGTAGATAGATAATAGATAGATAGATAGATAGATAGATAGATAGATAGATAGATAGCTGATAATGAAAATGACATTTATAATAAATACACCAGAAAAACTATTATCTGTTTACTGTCTAGTACGTCTTTATGAGATAATGCCCCATTGTTTAGGTAAGATTATTTATCTTTCTGTCACTGGATGAACTGCAGTCCATGGATTGGGGCATCCAGCAAAAAGCCCCAACCACATGGATTTCCATTGCCACATTGATACTTTTCCAATCCCATTTCTTAACAGCCCTCCACAGAACTTTCTTTGCCTCCTACCAATTGCAATAATAGCATAGAGGAATAGCACTTTAAACTGCATTTATAAAAACACATTAACTTTTCCTATGAATGAGCCCACCTGTGCATGAAGAAAAATTGTTCTATATAATACCTCATTTGTCATCATGGGTTTATAAGGGATGGAAATCCCACTATGGGATTTTCTCACTGGAGAATATAGACAGAAACATGAAGAAACAATTAAAATGCTACATATTGCATCATCTATAATAAATAATGAATCTCAAGGGCAAATAACTCTTAGCAAAATTAGAATTTTTAAAAATAAGAACTTAAAACATGATATTTTGCTTTGTTCACAGTTTAAATTATATTCTCTGTATCTTGAGGACTGCTGATTTTTTTGAATGGAACAAAGATCTTAGAGACCCTTGTGACAATAATTGGGTGTCAATATTGCATTAGTCACAACATATATTATGACTAAAATACAGATCATGCAAAACACTAACAATTTTCTTTCTATTAATGAAAAATGTTTCCTTCCCTTAACAGCAAGAAAGACTTGGTAAAATGAGAGAATAAAGTGTGACTCAGTTCATATTCACACATCATAGATTAACTCCAAATGGGCCTCTACTTCTTCTAAAAGAATTAATATACTTCTTTGAATTCCAACTAAATCCTGGGTTAGGTCGATGAATTTTTGTTGTTGTATATGTTGTTTTGTTCTGTTTTTTTTTTTCTTAACACTATGTAAAAATAAATTTCTTATATGTGCTATTTATTGATAGAAAATGACTTTTAATACATCTCTTATGTTCATAGTTACTACTCATTTAGGAAATTAAAGATATAAACATGGTTGAGAAATATGAGTTAAATAAATATTGAAAAAGAGAATCTGTAACAGATGATAGGTGAGTATAATTTTCTGTTCACAATCTCCATAATGTAAGACATGCAAATTTATTTCTCTAAATGAGCTTAATTAATACTTTGAGGATCCATTTTTAAATGGAAGAAACTTAATTTTAAAACTTAATTTGATTACGCCCTCTTCCTGATTTCCACAGGGCTGCATCTGAGTTCCAGGAAATGAGTGTATCCCAAGGCATTGGAAAGTAATACAATTCTTGTCATTGATGCCATCATCTATAAACATTGACATTCATTCATTCATTTATTGATTGATTCACTATGTGCCTGGTAGTAGCATCTGCTCTCATAAAGTTTATATTCTGGTGATATATCCTGGTTCTTAGTTGATTCCTACTGAATTTTTCTTACATGAAACAGAGTCTTTAATGTTTTGCCTCTTGCATTTAATTTTTTCCCCTTTAAAAAACAGAGAACATTTTGCAGCTACTTCACCATGCTGGGCTAGAGAGACCATAGAAGGTATAGGTCGTACCTCTCTAGATATATGCTTCTATCATTGTATTTTGTGAATTTGCTTCTTCCAGTGGTTCAACTGGAAAAATAATACAGCTCTTCTTAGAATTTACATTCTGAAAACCCAGTGGAATGTCTTTCATTTCCTCACTCAAACCCCTAGTCTATTGCAGAAGAAGAAGGCAAGGGGCCTTGATTTTCCTGTTTCTCAAGCAACCACATAGCTTGATCACTTTTAGCTTAACTTTGCCTCCTCCCTTCCTCCAAATTAGGGGATTTTTCTAGATGTTTTAATAAACTGACCTTTATCATTCATTGTTTATTGTTTGAGCTCCTTTTTCCTTGCCTGATATGTATATAATATATAATTTTATAATATTAACTAGCATTGACGAAACAGAATAATTAATAATGATAACCTACAAAGCAAGACTGTTTGTGCTTTCTATCCACCTATCAGTCAACAAAATTTTAATAAACCTTCATAAATCCCTGAACACTATATCCCATTAATCTGAAAACACAAAGTCTTTGAAATAAAGTATAATGTTCATCTTCCAATGAATGGGGAATAGATTCATCCTATAAAGGTAGTCATCAGCTTAAAAATGGGAAGTGTCTGTTAACAGTGTTCTCGTAAGCAAAACAATCCACAATTTGGTAAGTTGTATTTATACTGGCAGATTTGTTTACAAGCCAAAAACTTATTTATTGAATTGATGGCTATTTTTGATGGTTGATATTAATTTAACAAAATAGTGATGCTATTACATATGAATTACTGCCTTGTGCTTCCCTTAACTTTCATGATGCATGGCTAGATGAGATAGGAAGCATCACGGGGCCTGGCCAGTTTTGGAATATCATTCAAATTCTCTTCTGCTAGATTTTTCTTCCCTCATCATACAATAATTCATTCTGTGATTCCAAATATATATGTTTCTGTGTTCAGTATTTAAAGATTTGTATAATGTGTTTCTCAGGCCAACCATGTAACTTGAATTCTACTCTTTCTTGACTCCTGAGTTTGAAATTTGTGGCACAAGAGGGTTTTATATTTGTAAAGAATCATGTCATAAAAATATCCATAAAGATCACAAGACCTTTCCTCATATGTGAATTACAACTTACTTTTGCCTTTATTGCTAAGATATTTTAAAGAATTATATTAACTGATAAAGAAATTAAGTAAGAAAATTAGAGTGTACTCATGTTCTTTGTTGATTTAGGGCTAGCAATTTTGACCATGCTCTAACAACCTAAAGGTGCAAGTATGTGTAATATTACTAAGACTATATTAGAGTCTCAGATGCTAGGATGGTAAAGAAATGAGTGGAAAGTCAAAATGGTAGTAAGTCCTTACGTGACATACAAGTGAACTTCACTACCCATGTCTATATCTAAACAACTGTGCATAATACCTAAATAAAATGGTCTATAAAATAATTTTAAAGAAGCAACTGTTAAAAGTAGTTTCTATATGTTAAAATGATCCTTGAAAAGAAAAGAAAATGTTAAGTAAAATTGTATCTTCTATATAATCTTAATTTCTAACACAGCCAAATACCCTTAGAACAATTCCACAAAATAGTAGATGAGCAAGACATTTTTGATGATGTAAGAAAAAGTCTATTTGATTTTAATACTGGACCTCTGAAAATATAAAATTTATTTGAAAAAATATTTGAAAAGGGAATTTACTCAAAAATTCTTATGGAAGCTTTAGCATGTATCCAAATCCCTCCCATTTGAGAATAAAATACTTCACATTTGAAACATTTTCACAATTGAAAGTGGTGTAGCAATAAATTACTTAAATTAGGATGGGGTAAGACTGAAATATTCTTAAAAAGAAAAATATATTGGTTATTAAAATTGTGTATGGGATACAGTATGCATTTCAGTATGCCTGAAATGTCTTTCAGGCATTCACAGTTATGTCATCTCTTTAAGTACATAAAAAACACAAACCTTCATTCAAAGATAGAACAATGGACAACTTCAGTCTAGCCCTATGGGAAAGTTTCTGGGTTCAACTCTACTCATCAATATATAAAGCTTTTAGGTCACATAGTGTCTAAGATATTTCTGATTTTAAATTTCTTTAATCCTAGCAAGCAATTGAAAATATCAAAACATGGAGAAAGATTTACACTGAAAGGTTAATTAAAAGTGCTTTTACTGATGGGTAGAGGTTTTCATGAGATCTTAACTTGAAAACAAATCAAAAGGTTGAGTTACGTTTTATTGACAAATTAGAAGCATTGAAGTGAGAACAGCTTAGATTGGATCCGTGTGTATATGAGTGTGTTTTCATGTGTGAAATCACCTTCCTGTTTTCCCAAGAAAGATACCTTAAATGCCTTCCTCCCATGTAATTTTAGACATTTATTCACCAGTGGTGTGGATGGTAGAGGTAGCTAGATCCTTAGATATAAAACACACATTTTTCATTCTGGTCCACAATGTCTTTGAATATACATTTCCAAGTCCCTTTTTCAGGGAGGTATGGAAATGTGATTAAGTTTTAGCCAATGAGATATAAGCAGATATGTTGTATGGAAAATTTAGTGCATCTGAATGACATGTGCACAATTTGGCACTCTAGCAGTCATTTTGGATCATGAAGTAACTTTGAGAACATAAGCTACAGTCAATATAAAACAGGATGTAAGGAGTCTAGTAACATAACCTAATAACTCTGGTTTACAAGTCAGGGAATACCTGCCTCCAGACTTCTTATCTGACCAAAAAAAAACAATGGAAACAAAAACCCTACAATGTTTAAGCGACTATTTCTTACAAGAAGTGACACTATTTAATACAATCAGGAATGATAACGACCTACTTAAATGGTACCTCCTATCCTTCCCATTTTTGACTACTAAATTCTGTGATTTCAATCCAGTTAGTTGTTTAACAAAGTCAGAAATGTATTGTGCACCAATAGCCTAAAATATAATGTATGACTGAATAATATCACATCAAACACCACTTCAGGATTTTTTTAACGGTAACTTCAAGCTTTTATTTTACCAATTTTTGTTTCCCTATTGCTTTTTGCAATGCCTTTTTCACATTCTTCTTCCTGAGGCCATAGATTATGGGGTTCAGCATGGGAATCATGGTATAAAACACAGCCACCATTTTGCTCTGCTCCACAAACTCCTTTGTAGGACGTCTCAAATGCATACAGAAGAGGGTCACATAGACGATTGTGACCACTGTCAGGTGGGAGCCACAGGTGGAAAAAGCTTTTTCCCTTCCTTCTGTTGAACGGCTTCTGAGGATGGACACAAGGATGAACATATAGGATGTGAGAATGACCAGGAGGGACTGGAAGTTGCTGTAGCCAGCGACTATGTATATCGACAACTCTTTACTATAGGTGTCAGAGCATGCCAATTTGATAAGGGAAAGTTCAGCACAGTAGAAATGGTTAATCTCATTAGCACCACAGAAGGAGAGGTTGTAGGTCCTCAGAGTTTCCATCACACTGAGGAGGAAGCCATAGACATAAGAGACAATGACCAGGTGGGCACAGACACTCTTGGACATATTGCTGCTGTAGAACAGGGGGTTAACAGATGGCCATGTAGTGGTCATAGGCCATGACAGCCAACATGCAGTGCTCCATAAGGATGAGAGCAATGACAGTACAGCACTGCACCAAGCACCCTGCATAGGAGATGGTCTTCTTCTCAGATAGGGAATTTTCTAGCATTTTGGGAGTGACTTTTGTAAAGAAACACAGATCTAGAACACACAAACTTGAGAGAAAAAAGTACATGGGGGTGTGAAGTCTAGAATCAATTTTGGTTTAAACAATCATGCCCAATTTTCCTACGACAGTGACAATGTAAACTACAAGGAAGAGCACAAAGAAGGCAACTGGCAACTACGGATGGCTTGTTAAACCCAAGAGAATAAATTCTTTCACTTCTATGTAGTTTCTTCTGAACATTTCTTTGTCTCATATGTGAGGCATTGGTTTTATTATCTAAAGAGAGATAAGATTTTTTTTAAAATCATTGAAAACATGGTTAAATATTGTACTTTGTATAAAAAGATTCAGTGTTTTAGTTATATATCTCAGTAGTATTTCTGTAATTAGTTAAGGGCAGATATGCAAAAAAGAAGTCTAAAATTTTGTCAAAAAATGATTTTATTTCAGGTTGTATTTTGTGATAACAATTGGCAATTAAGTTGGACACTAATGACAAAATTAGAAAAGTATCGCCATATTTTGAGAAATTAAAATTAAAACTACATAACTGCTATGTCAAATGAGAAATTATAAGAGAAATTAGAAAGGTGTAGAACACTCTGCAGTATTTCTTATATATACATAGACATGTAGATGGCTAGAAAGGATTTTAAAGAGAGCCTAGATAAATTTCCTCATTGTGAAAATGGAGAAACTGAATCCCAGAGTGGGAAGAGACATATCCAACGGCAAGCACCTAACCAACAAGAGACCCTTATCTCATATTTCCCTATTCAGTGATCTGCTGATCTTCTATGTATCTCAACAAGTCTAATCCATTGTTTGGAACCCAAAGAGAAGTTTTATTTATGTATTTGTTGCTGTGATTGGAGGTGGTGGTGGTGTCATCGTGGTGTGCCCAGTTTGGTTTATAACCTGATTGTTTGGGTACTCGTGTAAACTAGTCATTTTTTGGACAATTTCATATTGACAGCATGTAATTGTAACCATTCTCTTCCATTTGCACATCCCATTTTACTCAATTTGTGGCTAGACTTGAGTGCATAATTTTATGCTCCTTCATAGACACTTATAATCTATATGGAATATTTATAGTCATTTTTTGAAGTTTAAGCATATGTTTAAGTTGGTCTCTTTTTCCAATTCATCCCAACCTTAATACATTGCTGCTGCCCAGATCTATCTTTACAGTCCCTGGCTAGGAGTACTTTCTCCTTGATAGTGTTGAGTCATGCAATCCCTTTATATGGACAGTTATTCATTAGGATAAATGGAATTAACTTAATCACTTTAGAAGATGCAAAATTCATTTTCAGGTTCTAAGTCTATACTTCTTTCCTATTAGTATACCCAGAACACCCAATGGTCTGATCGGCTTTTATGCCATTGCCACAAAAACTCAAGTGTGCTCTATGACTGTGTGTGTTGTGTGCATATATAAATAATCATATATTTATATATACAAGAAGAAATATAATCTAAAAGAATACAAATTATTATTGCACCAAGAAAATTCATTCATTCAACAAATGTTTATCGAACAGCCCTCTAACAAGAGAATGGTATGAAGCAAAGATTTGAAAAATGACCACCAAGACTTGAATTAAAAACAATGTTGCAATGATGGATACGGGCTATTATATATCTTGTTATAACTTACAAAATTGCGCAGACAGAGTGTAAACTAAAATGTAAACTATAAACCATGGTTCGTGACAATGCTTCAATATGTGTTCATCAATTTTAACAAATGTATCACACTAGTGAAGGATGTTTTTAATGAGGAAAATTGTGGGAGAAGAAGGGTATGAGGCATATCAGAATCCCTTATATTTTTTATGTAATATTAATGCAATCTAAAATTTCTTTTAAAAAATAAAAGGAAGGAAGGAAGGAAGGAAGGATAGAAGGAAGGAAGGAAGGAAGGAAGGGAGGGAGGGAGGAAGAGAAATCTAAATAGCATACCTCAGAAAAAAGGAAAATAAACCAAGATAAATGGCTTGAGATGAAAAAAAGGAAAAATATACAAATAAAATCATAAATTTATATGTAAAGCCAAATGAATATTGCCTGGGTAAATAATAGTAATGGCAAAGATGATGATGATGATGATTTCAAAATGTGGTGTTTATGAAAGGACAAAAACCTGAACTCTGCAAAACAACATCATAATTACAGAGTTAAATCATCAAAGTTGAAGCCTTCTAAAATGCAAATATTTTTATAAAAAGTATTCAGATATTAATTAGAGATAATTTAAGTTAGATGTGCATGGTAAAACTCTCAGAGTAACAAACTGAAGAATAGGAACAGCATATACATTCCTAACCAGTAGAGAGACTATTAAATAAAATCTCAATATGTAAAAAGTGAGACCAAAGAAAAATTAAGTATAGAAATAGAATGGCAAATGGATATAGTGGAAGCAATTCCAATTATATCAATAATCATGTAAATGGATATAACTTAGACTTTCAAAATGTATTTTAAAAACAAAATCCTGATAAGATATTTTTAAAAGATATTCCTAAAACATAAAGACATGGGGGAAAAAAGTAAAATGATGAAAAAGTATATAATAGACAGCATTAATCAAAATAAAGCTTGCTTGGTAAGATTAATATCAGAGAAAAAAAGACTTTTAGACCA
>JAQZBX010093803.1:0-12108 GCA_029593785.1 Cabassous unicinctus | reverse complement strand
GCTCAATCACTTGAGTCACATTCATCAAACAATATATTTAAATTTGAGTCAGAAACATTTGTTTGCAAAGGGAATATTTGGTCTTTTACTGTTTTAATAGTTTTCTGAAATTAAGAAAAAAGTGTGCTGTAGCATTTTAGTAGAAAACATTTTTGGTAATGAACTTCAATATTATTTTTCTCTAATATGTTCTGATGTCCTTACATATAAATGTAAATACATATTTTTATTCAAATATAATGATGTTTAAAATTTGTTTCTCAGAGGCTATTGAGCACTGGCAAACATTTTGCTAGTGGCTGGATATGCAGTTGTGAGAAAAGCACATGTCCTTCCTCCCTGACTTTAATATCTAAACATCCAAACAATTGTTTAATTACACATTATGTTAGCATTTAAACATAAAGTTCAGCATGTTAGCAGAGAGGTTTGTCAAAGGAGCTGTGGTATCATCTGGAGGCTTGACTTGAGAAGGATCTACTTCCTAGCTCTTTCATCTGGTGTTTGGCAGCATTTAGTTTCTCTTAAAGGAACTGTTGGACTGAGGAAATTGGTCCATGGCCATTGGTATTCTCATTTCCTTACAAACTGGACCTTTCCACATGGATGGTCACTATATCAAATCTTACAATTTGAGAAGGCAATAGAGTCTGCTGGCAAGTTGGAATTCACAGTCTTTCTGTAATCCAACATAGGAAATGATTAACCTTTTATTTTGCTGCATTCTATACATTAGGAGCTATTCACTAGGTCCAGCCCTCAATTAAGTGTAAGGAATCACACAAGGGTGTGAATCCCAGACAGCAAGGACCTTTTATTAGTCTGCCTACCATCCTACCTTTCACAAACTCTGGTTGACATGGAGTCAGCCAGCAACTATACTTCCTGAAGTTTCCTTGCTGGATCAAATATCAGTTTTTGGCTGTTGTCTGTCTCATTGTAGGTTCATAGTCCTTTTACTTATCCAAAATGTCTTTCATTCCATAGGAATTTGTTGAGAACATAATGATGGTGTTGCATTGAACTACAGGCAAAATATTGAACAGTAATCAATATGTGGTCCCAGGTGCTTCAGTCTTAGGAAGGAGGGCATTGTTCTTTTACCTGAAACAAGTGAATTTCTGGAGTCCCTGGCAGCTCCTGAAATCTGATGAAAGTGCCATCTGAGGAAGTCAGAAAAATTAAGTTTTTCTTTCTTCATGTATATCTTTGTCAAATTTAAAGTGATATTGTTTGATAATCAGAACTTTGACCTATGTTTTTCATTCAGTTTAGTATCCCTTTTTTATTTTCTTTACTAAGGGACTGTAAAAACACTTACTCTGGTGTGTTTGGGGAGATGGAAAGACTGGTGATATTTCCTCTGAGAACTTTATTTTGAGGTTTTAGCTTTGCTCATTGCATGATGAAAAGGGTGATAACTGATGAGAGCTTCCAGAGAAAAATGCTCATGTGAATTTGACCCCTTTTTCCAACCCTTGGTCATCACCACCTTCTGCCATCCTCACTCTGCAAGTATTCTTATTTACTTATGTTTTTATCTAGAGACATTGGCTGCTTTAACAAAATTGCACACAGAGGGATCAACTTGAGGTTATAGGGGAACAGGGGAAATTAGAAAGTGAGTGACAAGGTGAGGGATATGCAGATAAATGAAAAGAGAAACCAAGATTGCTGCAAAGGTTCATGACCATTGTGCAGCTAGAACTGTCCTCCCTCTTCCAGCCCATCCCACACCTCCCATCTGACAGTCTAGCTGCCCTTAATTCTACTCCAGCTATTGGTGTCAAGTCACAGCCCGTTATGGTGACAAGAGCACAGCATTAATTCCCCCAGTCCCTGCCATTTCCTTGCCTTAATTATAATGCTTTGCCAAACACTCAAGGAGGTCTTGTTCTCTGCCCAGCCTCTATGCATGTCCCTTGGTCAGAATGATGGCTTTAAGAAGGACCCCAAAACCTAATCCATTGTGTGGGCTAGTGTCCATGCAATGGTAGTATGAAAGTCTGTGGAGGAGAAGAAGAGAAAGATTGTCTGCTGGGTATTTCACATACCAGTCATCTCACTCTGCACCTGGATAAATTCCCCTTTTCTTCAATCTATTTCTTAGATCGATTCATCCCACCTCCCAGCCACCGATTAATCCTGCTAGGAGCTTAGATGGGGAAAATCAAGGCTTGCATATTCTGGTAGTTTCTGGGAGCTACTTTCATATTTCACAAGGGGATCTGGGACTGATTAAAATTCAAACAAACCCCATTTTCATCCTGTCAGATGATCCAGTATTTCTGAGATGAAACATTTTTCTTCAGCCAAGATGCTGGTTAAAGGGGCATTTTAGACTCTTTAATCTTCACAACCAAGGGATGGCTTTTAGAAGGCTTTCCTGCCTATCATTATGTCCAGTGTCAACATAAACACATAATCTGAAAAAGGGCAGTTTGCCTTTTCTGTAAACATAGCTTCATGAAAGACAAACCCACTGTACCCTCCAAGGGATACTGCCACACTGTAGTGCCTTCTACTTCAGAGCCCCACCCCTTCATACTTCACTTATGAGCCATGTCTGGAGCTTAGGGGACACTAAATGTCAGAGGAAGCCAATTTTCCCTTCAGGAGAGTATCTGACATCCAGCCCCTTTCTCTCCTACCCTACTGTTCAGATTTCTTGTGACTGGACCTAAAGAGAAGCTCAGTCTCAAGATGAAGAAAGCGACAGACCTGACCAAGTAAAAACAAATGGGGGACCAGTTCTCACTTGCAGGTATCATTTCCCAGCCTCTGCTGCTATGTATGAAGAACTGGAATTAGACCTCTGCATGAAGTAGTCCCACTGGTATCCTTAGGCCTTGTCTCTGTATCATAGGCACTTGGGAAAAAGCAGGACACTTTGCTAAGGACTTTGACTCTGATCCCCAATTCCTTCAACCTGGAGGCTCCCCTTACTGGATCACAGTGTGTGAAGATGGAGCCTCAATCCCTCCTAACTGAGCATTGGGGTCAAATGAGTTACTGGTTATCCACTCAGAGAAGTATCAGCACTTCTTTAGGGATTCTGTTTTATGGTCAATGTTGAAGCCATATACTTTGTGCAACTGTCCTGGCTAGTGGGATAATGCTATAGGATATGGATCTAGGATCTAACACCAGTGTCTGAACTCAACTGCCCCTGGAATCTGTGTGACTCAGGATATGTCAGAAAATGGAGATACTAGGGGATCCTCACTTAGTGGATGTTGTCTGAAGATTAAAATGTGATGCTAGGAGAGCAAGAGTAGCTCATTGGTTTGAGCACCTGCTTTCCATATATGAGGTCCTGGATTAAAATCCTTGTCCCTCTTAAAAAATTTTTAAATATGTGATGATAATTCTGTGATACAGATTGCATGTTGCAATTAAAACTAAAGCAGCCACAACACAACAGAGAGAAAGACTCGTCAGCAGCACATGACTTCTGGGGCTTCTAACACCAGCCACAGATCACACAGGTTAGGAATCCCCTGGAGAATGTGGAAATGAGAATGCACAATGAATGATCCTTCCTCTATGCTTTGGGTGGACACCAGAAGTCTGCACTGGTGTCAAGTGCTTCATAGATCCTGATGTGGTGCAGAATCTGGAACTTCATAAAAGAGTGGCTCACAAGAAAAAGACCCATACTTATTATGGAGTCTCATCTCCATCAGACAAGGCAAAGTGGTCTCTCCAGTATTAGTCTCTCCTCCCTCACTTAACTCTCAGACTATAAGCTCTGAGGTATCTGTAGCTGTTGGACAATATGATGTAATAATGAATTCCAAAAATATAATTGGATCATGCTTGTAAACATCTGTTAATCTGGGCATGATTAAGTTATGATTAGAACATTGACTGGGCCACGTCAGGAAGGCATTGAGCCCCACCCCTTGGTGGGTGGGGGAATCTAAAAGGCAAGGCAAAGGACAGAGGGAGCAGTTTTTTGAGTTGCAATTCTGAAATTGGAGTTTTGATGTTGGAGAGAAGGCCTCAGGAGAAGAGAAGCAAGCCATTCACCTGATAGTCTACAGCTGACATTGTGGAGGAAACCGAGATGCTAAGCCCAGAGAGAAATGCAGCCCTGGGAAGAGACGAACCCAAGAAGCCTGAACCCTGGTAAACATTGCCAGCTGTCTTGCTTCAACACGTGGCAATGGACTTTGGTGAGAGAAGAAATTTATGCTTTTATGGCCTGGTAACTGTGGATTTCTACCCCAAATAAATACCCTTTATAAAGACCAACCCAATTTTAGTATTTCACATTAGCACTCTTTGGCTGACTAATATGGTGTCCAATATGTCACTATGCCCATCTTAGACAAATTGCACTTGTCCACTTATTAACATAATTGGAGAAGGACTATTAAGATGTGCCCAAATAAATCATGTGGATGCTAATATTCTTCCTTCCCTGTAATATATAACAAAACACCTTATTCCTTCTTATCCTAATGATCAGGGTGAATTAACCTTCCAAGATGCTCCCTCCTGTTTTTGCCTGCCAGACCCTGAACACAATGATCCAAAGTGTCCCACAGTGAGAAAAGTTCCCATTTGGCAGCTAGAGCTTGTAATTCAATAACACTATAGTTGGGCCTTTTTCTTTCACATAACTTTTAGAACTGGGTTCTGATATTCCTCAGGAAAGTTGTTTGGAATTTTTAAATGATTTAATTGTATCAACTGGGTAATTGATGTGTTAACAATGTTGAATCACATTTTATGTGAATGTGGATGTAAATGAATTGCTAAAATTATTGTTTCTTTTTAGGATATGAGGGGAACATTAAATGACAAATATCTACCCCATATTGGAAGCAGTAAACACTGAGCAAAGTTAAGAAAAGTATAAGAAGATCAGAGGGAATGTCTGGGAAATGGAGAAGGTATGCACAGCTCAACTGTTACAAAAACAATAGAAGAAGGGCAAAAAGCTCTCAAAAGGAGCTACTTTGGCTATCTACAGACCAAGAGAGTGTGGAGCATTGTCCAGGAGAGTGAGGAACTGAATAAAGAAGAACTCAAAATGAAAACCCTAAGTTACTAGGCCCCATGAATGGGATTGGCACCCATCCCCCAACTTCAAAGTTAACAGGCTGGATAAAATGCATGGCTAACTGCAGCCAACTGAGAAGGGAACAGACATCTTCCTTAAGCAGCAGAGTGCAGATAGTGGTTTATCTTCAGTGAGTTTGACCAACAGAGCCCAATTTAAATCTTGACTCTGGCCAAGCCTGAATAATGGTTAAGTGGATGTTGAAAAAGACACTTCCATGGTAAGATTTGCCAAAGAACATCATCTGCTGCCAGTTCAGGAAATTGCAAGAAATACAATGATATTTGGGGTCTCTCTTCCCAGACTCCTTGGATTAGATCTTTGCCCTATTAGTGGGATCTAGGCCCTATTTTGGTAACTAAAGCTGGGAAATTTTAAAGGCTTAGAATAAGTTGAACCAAAATCAATGAAGAGCTGTGAAACAAAACCACTAAACAAGAGAGAGATGTTGACCATCAGAGTATATTCACCAACATAATCAGATGCCTAGATATCAGCAAAAAGTTACAAGCCATACTAAGAAACAGGAAAAATGGCTCAGCCAAAGGAACAAATAAAAAATTCTGATGAGACACAATACTGAAGACAGCTAATCAAAGATAATGACAGAATTCTTCTATATAAATTCAAAGAGTTGAAGAAAAACATGAAAAAAGATATAAAGGATATTAAGATAATGGATGAGCATAAAGAACAGTTTGAAAGCCTGCAAAGAAATGTAACAGAACTTGTGAGAATGAAAGTCACAAAGGATGAGGTTAAAAATACATTAGACCCTGCAAATTCCAGCCTCCTCTTGGTACAGACATGGACAGTGAGAGAGTGGAGATGTGGAGCCCATGGTTCAGAAGGGAAATTCCAAAGGCCATGAGGATGAAAGATCAGTGATCTCGTCTCACCACATGCAGGGCCTGACATTGGCATGCCCAAGGAGGGCCTCCCACACTTGACCTACATGAGAAGAAGCTCAGCAGCCTGGACACCAGAATGGGGCCTGTGAGGGTACCCTGCAGGGTGATTTGTGAGAATAAACACTCAAGAAATGAGAAGCCCTGAAACCTCTCAATGTCAAGGAAGTCAATGTCCATGAGCTATATGATCAAATGCTACTAAAAGCAGATGTATAAGCAAAAGACTCCCATGGGCCAGAAAAACCTGCACATTGTGCTGCTTTCATACCTGTACTGTCAAGTCTCCATGATGCTGGGTCCTGAGGTAGGTGAAGTATTCATGGTCAAGCTCCATGGCTTGCCCTGATTTTGCTCTATTGAGACATGCAGAATTTCCTCTTCAACTGCAAAATTAAAAACAGCATCAGGCTTTCATTTCATCTGCAACATTGATGGCAGACAGTTTGGTGAGGCATTTGTTGAACTCAAATCAGAAGTATACCAAATGGCCCTGAAGAAAGACAGAGAAACAAGAGGACACAGATGTAATGAAATATTCAAGTCTTACAGAGCCAAAATGGATGGGGTGCTGAAGTGCAGTGATATATTTAGTACTAGTCAGGACAGCTAAAGTTGATACAGCTTGTTTTATAGGAAAATCTCTTCTTTCACTCTATCCAAGGAACAATGATTGCCTGTTATTAAAGAACTTTGTACTTTTTGCAATTACTCACACTTAATATGCTATTATAACTGAAATTTGAATTGTGCTGTTGGGAAACTGGTGTTATTTAATTGATGCCTTCTCTGATGTGGTATTCTACTCTGTAGCAGTCTCCTTCAATCATTCTGTTGACCATGGATGTGGAATTACCTCTATTTGCTATGACTTAGACATTTAAATTTCTTAGTGTTTTATACACTGTATTTTTTGTATCAGTAAAGCAATTTTTTATTTAATAAACTTATCCTAATATTGAAAAATCTCTGGCAAAACAAGGACTGCCTCTGTAGTATAATGCTGTCACATTTTATGGGAATTTGAATCAGGGTTCTCTCATCTTTAAAATAATAAAAATAAATATTTGAAAGTTGTAGGCAGTTCTCTTAATATTTTAAAAATTGTCAGGATTCACAGAATTTCAAAAATCACTTGAATAGTGAAATGGGGGCTGTGCTTTTACTCTATATGGTCCTCTTTATATAACACTTAAAATGTAACTTCATTGCTTCCCAGTCTCCTGTAAATGTTTTGTGAGGCTTTGACAAATTTGTTACTGATTTGCTGACTTCTGTTGCTATTTTATTCTTCATTGCTGTTATAATTCAGAATCAATTTATTAAACTAACTCACCCAAGTACTCATTTAATAGTGATGTTAAAGATTATTCTGTAAAATGTGCATAAAAATTGATAGCTCTGGAATAAATTTTTATTTTTCATAAAATTGGATTTTGAAAAAATACATTAGAACCTTAAAAAAATTGCAACTGACAGAAGAACAATTAACTGACATCAAAGAAAGAATATCTGAACTTGAAAAGACAGGAGAACAAAAAGAAAGAAGAATGGAAAAAATAGAACAGGGTCTTAGGGAATTGAATGACAACATGAAGAACACAAACATCTGTTATTAGTGTCCCAGGATGAGAAGAGATAGGAAATGGGCCAGAAAGACTATTTGAGGAAATAAATACTGAAAACTTCCCAACTTTTCTGAAAGACATTAATATCAATATCCAAGAAGGACAACACACACAAAACAGAATAAATCTTAATGGCCTTACTCTGACACACCTATTCAGAATGAAAATATCAGAAATAAAGAGGATTCTGAAAGCAACAAGAGAAAAGCAATGCATCACATGAAAGGGAACCTCAATAAGATTAAGTGCTGACCTCTCATCAGAAACCATGGAAGTGAGAAGAAAGTGGTATGATGTATTTAAGGTACTGAAAGAGAAAAATTGCCAGTCAGGAATTCATTAACCAGCATAACTGTCCTTCAAAAATGAGTGTGAGTTTACAGTCTTCACAGATAGATAAAACCTGAAAAATATGTTACCAAATGACCAGATCTACAAGAGATGCTAAAGGGAATGCTGCAGCCTGAAAGGAACAGAAACAAAGGTGAGAGACTTGGAGAAGAGTGTACAAATGAAGATTATTAGGAAGTATGATTTAGGTTTAAAAGATAGACAATAGTAAGATATGACAATGGAAAGCCAAAGGATAAAATGTATGAAAGTAAGTAATGCCTTTACAGCCATAATATTGAAGACTTATGATTGAAATTCCCAATCAAAAGACATAGACAGAATGGATTAAAAAAAAAAAAAAAGCTATATATATGCAGTCTACAGGAGGCTTACCTCAGATGTAAGGACACAATCAGGGTGAAAGTGAAAAGTTGGAAAAAATATTCCATGCACATATTAACCAAAATGATCTGGAGTAGTGATACCAATATTGGAAAGAAAGAGATTGTATATACAAAACTGTTATAAGAGATGAAGAAAGTCAATATATATTAATAAAAGGAGCAGGGAGAAAAAGACAACTCTATAATAATAATTGGAGACCTCAATACACACAATTCAGCATTGGAAACAACATGTGGTCAGAGGATAAATAAAGAAAGTGAGAACTTGTATTATGTTGAATGATGAATGATCTTGAGATAACAGATATTTATAGAGTGTTGCATCCCAAAACAGAAGGATATACATTCTTTTCATGTGCTCCAGGATAGCCCATATGTTGGGTCACAAGACAGGTCTCAATAAATGTAAAAAGACTGAAATTATACAAAGTACTATCTCTGATCATAATGTAATGAAGTTGGAAATCAATAACAGATGGAAAAAGGGAAAATTCACAAAAATTTGGAGAGTAAATAACACACTCTTAAATAATCAGTAGGTCAAAGAAGAAATTGCAAGAGAAATTAGTGTATTGCTTGAGACAAATGAAAACAAAAACACAACGTATAAAAACTATAGGGACATCCAGCAAGATAGCAGCAGAGTAAGGAGCCCCAAAAGACAGCTCCTGCTACAAGGCAGTTAGTAATTTCCCAGAGCTTTCCAAAGCACCTGTTTGGTGGCTCCAGGAGAACAGAACAGCATCATGCAACATCCTTGGAAGAATGGAAGTAGGAGACTGCACATCTGCAGAGAAGATTCATGAGTAGAGCCCTCAAAGCCATGGTGGCTGGAGCCTATAACTTCACTGGCAGTGCAAGCCACCTCAGGAGATATTCCATGGCCAGAATTGAAAGTTCAATTTCCAAAACATGGGGTAGGAAGAGACAGTTGGGCACCAACTTCAGGTACTGATTAGCAAATTGGGCTGGCTAAAGCATAATCCTAAAAACAACTAAAGTTTGAACCTGTCCAAGTCAGAAAGAGGACGGTAGTTGCCATTATAACTCCACCCCTGACATGAAAGGAAGTGTGGTGGACTGAAAATCACAGTGCTGGGAGGGACTGGCTTCTTTCCATCCAGATCAGATTGCAGCTCTTGCCTAATACCTAGTCCCACCTCTGGCAGGGAGGAAGATGGGGAGACCTGTGCCATCCATTGTCAGGAAACTACAGGCCATGCCATAGAGGCCAGTGCACATCCTACTCTGGCAGTGCTAGCTTCCTCAGAAGCTCTTTTTTTGCTGGAGATGGAAGCTCCATTTCCTGAAAACAGGGGAGGAAGAGACGGTTGGCCACTGGCTTCAGCTACTGATTAGTAAATTCAATTGACTAAATTATAACCCAAAGAACAGCTAAAATTTGAACCTCTTCAAATGAGAAAGAGGCTGGAGCCACCATTTTGACTCTACCCCCAACATGAGGGAAGTAGAGCTGATTGAAAATCACAGTGACAATTGGAACCAGCTTCTTTCCACCCAGATAAGACTGCAGCCCTAGCCTAGGATTCAGCCCCACCTCTGGCATGGAGGAAGCTGGCACAACCTGCATCAGCCTCTACAGGTAACTGCATGTACATTTGGCCAGCACAGACTGAAAAGTAAGAAGTCTACTGAGGCAACTGGTCATTTTGGACCCACAAAGCACAGATTGCTGCCCACACCTGCAGCTCCATCCCCAATCCAGGCAACAGAGGAAGTGGTGTGAATCATCATCAGTCTCTCTGGGAAACTAGTCTAGGCCTGCATGACTTGGATTACTACACTTGGCTGTGGTTCTGTCCCTGCCCCTGGCAAAGGAGAAAGATGGGAGAAGATTCATACGTCCCTGAGGCAATGCAGTCGGCTAGAACCTCCACAGCTTATAACACCAACTACATCCTCAGTTCCTACTACAAAACCAGCAAGAGAGAAAGGGCAAGAAAGCCCAAAACTAAAGAGAGAAACTGCACCCAGAATAAATACAGGTAGTAAGCCAGATGCCAAGATACTACCAAAAATTACAATCCATAACAAGAAATAGAAAGATATGGCCCAATTCAAGGAAGAAGGTAAGCCTCCAGATGATATAAAGGATTTGAGACAACTAATAATAGATGTTCAAACACATCTCCTTCATAAATTCAATGAGATGGCTGAAGAGATTAAGGATATTAAAATGACATTTGATGAGCACAAAGAAGAATTTGAAAACATACATAGAAAAATAGCAGATCTTACAGGAATGAAAGGTGTAATAAATGAAGTTAAAAATACATTGGGGGAAACAAATGTGGTTCAAGCATATGGGCTCCCATCTACCTTATGGGAGGTCCTGGGATCAGTTCACAGTACCTCCTAAAGAGAAGATGAGAAGAAGAGAAGATATGCAGACACAGAAAGCACACAGTGAATGGGCACAGAGTGCAAAGCAGTGAATGTAAAAACAGCAAGAACGGGAAAAAATAAATAATAAATCTTAAAAAAATACATTGGAATTATATAACAGTAGATTTGAGGAGGCAGAAAAAGGATTGGCAAATTTGAAGAACTGCCCTCGAAAAGCAAACATACAAAAGGTGTGCCCTGTTCCAAGTGCCCCCAATTCAACTTCCTAAACCAGTAACCATTCCTTGTCATATTGCCATAAGAGTTTTCTCAACATAGTGCTTTCACCCATGTACCTACCAATCCCCAGTGTTCACCAGTGCCTTCTCCCAAACCTCCCCCCTGTTCCATGGACCATCCCAGCCATCCTCCCTGCCCTACACTCCTGTCAAGCTTGCACTGCCCAACCCAGTAGTATCCCTACACCCCTGTCATATCTCTTTACTTCACTACTACTCACTTTTACCTTATCATAGATTTTGCCCATATGGGCATTGGCTCACATCCTTCTTCTCCCTTCCTATTTCCTACCAACCAATCTTCCAGACTCTTGTTCTCTGAGTTGGCTTGATTTCCTTTATTCATATCAAAGAGGTCATTTAACATTTGTCCTAAAGTGCCTGCCTTGCTTCACTCAGTGTAAGGTCCTCAAGATTTGTCCATGTTATTCCATGTCTTAGTATTCTATTCCATCTTACAGCTAAGTAATATTTCATTGTATGTATATACCACTTTCTGTTTATTCATTCATCTGTTTATGGGCATTTAGGTTTATTCCAACTTTTGGCAAAAGTGAATAAAGCTTCAATGAACACTGGTGTGGATATATCTGTTCATGTCCTTATTTTCAGTTCTTCTGGGTTTATACCCAGCAGTGGAATTGCTAGGCTGTATGGCAGATTTATAGTTAGTTATTTGAGGAACTGCAAAACTGTCCTTCACAATGGCTGGACCATTCTACCTTGCCACAAACAATGGATAACGGTTGTGACTCCTCCACATCCTGCCAACACTTTTAGTCCTCTGATTTTTAATGGCTGACAATCTAATGGATGTAACATGGTATCTCATTGTAGCAGTTTTTCTTTTTTCTTTTTTTTGTTTGTTTGTTTGTTTTTTTTTTTGGGGGGGGGGGGATCAGGGGACTCTCTGTCCAAATATGGAGAGAAGAGCCCAGACACTTCATAAAGTGTGGATTTTATTTGGCTTTATAACAAAGAAAATACATATGTGCATTTACAAAGGCAATAGATACATGACAGTTTACATTTTACTAAAATCAGCAAGTCTTAAAGGTTAATGGCTCAATTCCTCTTTACATTCCTGCAAGTTGCAGACATTGTAAATCTTATAAGCTC